>NWUY0300014028.1:19560-39440 GCA_004151065.3 Larix sibirica
ATCCTATTGATCTTATGCAATTGAATTATTATGCTATAATTGTATGAAAAACTAACATATTTATGTGTACATTTGCCTAATGAGAATCGTGCTTAATGCCTATCCTATTGTCTTTGTGTGTGTAACTGCCTATTTTCCCTAAGGGGCACCTAACATCTATGAATCTAAAAATGCTATGAATTAACATTAAAAAAAAGCACAATGGAAGTAAAAATGTTACTATTACATAAATGAAAGCACAATGAATTCAGAGCAACTTTGATTGCCCCTTTCATTCATAAATACTGTAAACTAATGCTTCAATAAACAGAGCTACAAAAGTGATTTATGCTTGCTACAGAAATGAACCACACATAACTAAACAGTAAACTAAGTATTGAATAAACTCTTAAAGAAAGCTATAACAAAAGAAGGGACACGACTGCTAGTGGCATTCCTAGAGTGGACCTTTGGTATGACGATCACTGGGTTGAATATCTCATCCACAAACACTAATGAGAGAGATGTAGTGAAGCAATTGTATTGATGTCTATGGTATTGATCTTGAATAGGAAGTGAATACAATCTGAAAAGTGTTAAATCCTTTTGTATAGAACCGAACCAAAATGGGTTGAGATCCAAGATATTAAAAAGCATGGTTCTTAGGTTCTTGGGGATTCCAACCAAATCCCAAGGTTATCCTACAACTGTCAAACCATTTTCTTCCTAAAAGGATAAAACTACTGTAACTGTTGTTTAAACACAACTTATTCCCAAGAAATGACTAACTAATGACTTCATGGGAATTTCTAATGATTACAATCCAATTTTAATGGGTTCTGTTTTTATTGGTGGTGCTAATTTTGTGGAAATTACATTGCCCTTTACTCTGAATTTCCTAGCTTTATTGGAATCTCGCCTTAGACTATTTGTTCTTGAAAATTTGGAGGAATTTCTGCAACAAATGTTCCAAATGAATTCTGTAGTTAGGATATTAAATGAATTCCACCATGACGTTCCGATATTTTCTTTTCATAGAGAATTCTTGAACAATGATTGAATTGACACCAAAGACTTGTTTCTGCAGGATTGAATTAAGAGTGGTGCTGAGGCAAAGCCTTGATACATCTTGTGGTATACCTTATGTAAGTTATGTATGTCACGGTGCACCATAGGCACTCCTAGGTAAAGGTAGAAAGCCATGTAGTCCAAAAGACCAAAATAAATATTAAAATATAAGAATTACAAACATATGGTGATATGCACACAACAAGATTGTCGTATATATTTGGCATGACTACCTTATTGGACACAATTTTAGGTAATAATTAATAACGGAAATAATAGTAATTAGGTCTATTATATGATGCTTCTCAATTTGCATTAATAGCCATTTGAAGTGGAAAATTTCCTTTGATTCCAAACCAGTTGCACCACATGAACTTACATTTCCTTTCACCGTCAAAAGCAACAAACTAGCATGAAGAACAAGAAAAAAACGACGTCTTTATAGAGGACAATTTAGTATTTAGAAGAGACAATGGGGGCGATTTTATCCATAAGCAACAGGTTCCTCATTTATAATAAAACAATTGGGGCAATTTCCTCCAGAAGGAGGAATATGATAAGCACGGAGGAAACTGATAAGCACTTCAATCTAGGGTATTAGAATTGGCGAACAATAAGCACCCTGCTGGGGAGCATTTAATGCTGGCCGAGTGCATATAGACATAGACCATAGGATGTGAGGGCGCCTCACATCCTATGGTCTATATGCACCCCGCAGGCACATTAAATGCTTCCCACTGGAGTGCTTATTGTTCGCCAGAGTTTATCGCTCATATTTGTTAAGAATTCTGAATATTGTACTTTGTTAAATTTTATAATTGTAATGTATTGCGTGTAACTGCTACTTATCTGGCAAAAGGAAATGTAACTGCCAGATTATTTGTCACTTTACAAGTTTAAAAGGTCAATTAAAATTAGAAGTCAATCCCATGTTGAGCAATTCAAGAATCACAAATCATTTGTCAGCCACTTTTTCCCCATTCTCTCTCCTTCAGTGTATGGATGGTTTTGCTGAGGAGAAATATTAGGATTTTGCTGAGGATAAGCAATCAAGGCCTTACAACTGTGATTTGTGAGGTCACATGTTATTGAACTTTATAATCTCCATTTCTCAAAACCAGTTCGCTATTTTTACAATGTAAAGTTGATGGTGTCTTAGGGTGGGCTAATATCAATGTTAATGGGGGTAGTACTGTGAGAGTTAATTGTCTGCTTAACTGCTAACACTTCAAGCATTTTCAAACCATGGCAGAAGAGCCGAGTCTAAATGGACGGGTCAGGCGGCAACGAAAGTTATCACAGAAAGGAGCTGAGATGCAGGCTGAAAAGGAACGTAGAACTGTTATGAATTGGACTAAACCCAAGCGGAAGACTGGAGTTAATTTCATGACACCAAACAGGTTTGACATGGTTGAAGGTGGATTGTTGGACTCTAGTTCAAAGCTAAAGTCAGATTCCAAAGAAACTGGGGATGAGGTATTTCCTATTTTGCAAAGAAGATTTCACAATAAATAGACAAATCGATCATTATAAATAATATTTAGGATTTATGTTTGTGGCCGTAATAATATCATGGGAAATACCTCGAAAAATGGTCACCTTGCTCATAGTCTTGTTGAAATGTTTGTCTTTTCCTTTTCCCTCCCAACTGTCTTATGATACAGCGGATTGCTTATGTCCCTTGATGATTCTTTTCAGGAGGCTCTCAGGTTATCTCAAAACGGTGGTAAGAAAATTGAGAAGTTTAAGATTTTTCTGAATCCATGCAATTACACTCGTGTCTCAAGCTCGCGGGCAAGTGAGGCAAATGGTTTGGAAAATTGAAGGATATTTTTGTCTTGAAATATCTATAGAACGGTAAATGTCAAATCCCAATTTCATGTAGTTCTATCTGCTATTTGTTTCCATGGACGAGCTCTTAGAAAGTGCTGGGAAACAACATTATTTGCTTGCAACTTTATGAAGTTAATTGACAGCCTATATTTGAAGCTTGGAGCAATTTTTATACTGTGATATATAATGCGTGTCTGGAATGCTGTTTATTGGGTTCTTTGTCACGATTAAATCAAACACCGCTTATGTAATGCATTAGTGTAAATGGCAGTTTATATTTGTCACCACTGGAAGGCAATGCAAACCTTCACATTTTCTTCAGTCAAGCAAGCGTGTCACTATTTCATGGATGCCAACATCTTTAATAGGAAATGTAACTGAAATGGTAAAGAGTTCGCTTTGTCAGATTTCAGATTATTTTTGCTTTCTGATGTCTGTTTTTTTGTGCTTTTCTTCAAATGCTGTTATGGCTTATGGGCATAGTTTTTCTCAAACTGCTTTTTTGTGCTTTTCTTCAAATGCTGATAATGCATTCCTTCCTATAAATCTGTTCGTAGAACACTTTCAGAAATTTAATGTTTGGGCATTGGTTGGTGTGGTGATGCTCATCTGAAACATTTTATGTTCTATTCAATATCTGCATTCCTCAATTAGCTCTGATTTTATATATTTCAGAGCTGATCAATAATTGACCTTGGATTTCAAAGCTGACTCTAAGAATTTATAGCACTTGCAGGAAATGAATTTTCTATGACCATGGCAGTTAAGTTTGCACAGAATGTGGAAATGTGTCCAGTGTTGGAAACGAATGGTTAATTTGTAGACTTGTAGATAGATTTAGAATCGAATGGGTTCCATGTCCCTAATGGGCACTTGGGCATTTCTGAGAAATTTCTGCGAAGCAAGTTCCCGGTGCTGGTAAATGGGTAGTTTAGTTGTTTTCTGCCACTGAGCTTGGCAGACATTACAAACAGATTTCTAATCTGACTAATAACTGACCTTGGATTTTAAATCTGACACTGAGAAAACTATAAGCCCTTTGGAAGAAAATGAATAAATATTTCCATGAATTTGGTAGAATATTGTTCATTGATGGTGAGCATTGGTAAACAGAGTAGACTTATTGGTTTTTTAAAGTGTTTCCTTTAAACTCCAGTCTGGTTTGTATATGGCAGCAACATAGGCATCCCATTTTCACTAGCGAGAAGATCGTCAAAGGGCCAACCAATAATAAAATAAAAATACAATTTCCTTTAGCTAAGCTGCCATGACACAGTGTACTCTTCTAACAAAACCACGACTTAGTTGTGCCTTTGGGGCATTGAATCTTGGTGGGTGGCTTGACATGCCAATGCCACCTTTTTCATCACCAACAACCCCAATTGTTAGTGGAATGAAAATAATCAGATTGGGACATCATAGATTAGGTAAGGGGGATGTGGCATGATATTTTGTTCAATGTCAACCATCTTCACATATGGGTTACTATTGAATCATAATCAGATTGGAACATCATAGATTAGGTAAGGGGGATGTGGCATGATATTTTGTTCAATGCCAACCATCTTCACATATGGGTTACTTTTCAATCAAAATCACAAGGACTTGCACTTGGGCCCAATTGCTTATTAGTGCCTTGTGGGGAATTGGACCTTGGTGGGTGGCCCAACATGTCACCATCTTCAGTCTGAACTATGACCCCATTGAAAGCGGAATGAAAATGATCAGACTAAGACATGATAGATCAGCCAAGGGAGGATGCGGCATGATATCATGTTCAAAGTACACCATCTTCACATACTGCCATGCAGTAAGTCTTAATACAAGCAATACATTATAGTATTTATCAGCAAGCTACAATCATTGCCTATAGAGAGGTATAGACAAAGAAGAAATGTTACAAGCATTTTGGCAGCTAGTATGCAGAAGTTGCAGTCACAGGAACTATAGAAGTATATATTCCATGACTCTTTTTAATCATCTACAATAGTGTGGGATAACACTTTGCCCCATTGTTGATGTTGACAAAGGATTCCTATGAATACATGAACTATAACATGGAAGCTCCCTTTATTTGTTTAAAAGCGTTTGAAAAAAATAAGTCGTACAAAAACCATAAAAATGGATGATCAGCATTATATCAACTGATATTAAGTTTTAATGTGATGTAATGGGTATTGAGAATAATTCCATGCCATTTTTCTCTTTCCTTATCCTCTCTTCCTCATTTTCTTTCCCTCCACTGCATTTTCATCATCATCTCTAGTCTTGTGCATGTGGATTACTTTACTATGTATTTTCTAGTAGAGAAATTGCGCACCATTTTCCAAGGTGATGTTGAATCTAAAGATATCGATGAATATTGATGGAGTTTTCTACACATCATTGAGGTGATGTTGAATCTAAGGATATAGATGAAGAGTGATGGATTTTTCTAGATGGCATTGGATTTGCATTTCCATGTCATTCTCAAATTGGCATTTATTATCTTCTCATTTACACATATAGGCTTTGCATTTCCATATAAACCACCATTCGATATTTACAATGTTCTCATTTTCATGTGGGTTCCATATAAACCACCATTCGATATTTACAATGTTCTCATTTTCATGTGGGTACTTTTGGTTTCTATTTTACCAGTTGCGAAATTAATTATCCTTGATAAGAAAATGCAAATTCTTGAAATTATCAATAAGATATGTGCAATTCTAAATCCTTAGCAAAATTAAATTAAACATTAATGGAATGTTATTTGCAATGTTTAAAATGAATGTAAGGATTGCTACTCAAATACTAGTAGTACTTTTTTTATATATGGTTTTTATGTTTAAATTTTGCTTGTATTTTTATTGTAGTCATTTAGAATGATATCGACTTAGATTTATTTGTCAAAAACATTTGCATTTAAGGGATTTGTTTTCTCTTTTGGTGCTTGATAGATCCGGGGTTAAGATAGATATAGGCCGCTGTGTGTATACATGTTTGTAAATTAATTATTATTATTATATTTTTTCTAAGAAAACGATTTTATTTATTTCCTATTTGTTAACCAATTTAACCATTGAGGATAGGGCATATGAAAGTTACAATTTCCCACAGATTGTAGAATGTGCCTTTCAATGCAATCATGTATATAATTAGTTTTCATAGTGTAAAAGCCTTTAATTTCTAACTTAATATTTCAATTTTATTGAATAATACCTACTAATATTATGTCTTTGTAATAATATGATATTCATAACTCACAACATCCTCACTTTATATATCGATTTTAGATGCTTCTAAGCTATAATATCTATAATTAATTTTATTGGGAGAAAATGGTCATATTTTTCAATATCTCATATGCATACAATAGTTCATGGCCAAGTAGAAGCAAGGCACAAGGAAGGGGTAGCCACCACCAATCCAAGTTAGTTCATATTGCACTAGAATTTTAAAGTCTTCCTTTGGAATATAGGGAGGTTTAGAGACCCATGTACCATGAAACTTATGGGAATTAAAAATATAATGGTAATTATCCCATTCATCTACTACACAATGATCATAGAAATTTACTAAACAAAATTTGTCTAGGAGTCTAATTTTGTATTTATGCTCATGGTAAAATAATTACAGGGATTTATGGTTATCAATAAACACACGATCAATTGGTCTAAAGATGTGTTTTGAATATAATGCTTATTAGAGCATTTGTAGATTAAAGATCTAAGGTTTTGTCAAAGGACTTATCGAGTATGTTGAGTACTCCATGAGTCAACTCAACTTGCTAGCTTGGTAAGTTGTAACTTAGCTTGCCATTGTGGCAAGTTGAGTTCATATTTCAGTTAAAACTTGCTCCATTTTGGTCAATTCAGTGAGTTATTTTCAAGTTTAGTGATTTTGTTGAGTTATTGCCAAGTTTAATAAGTTCGATGAATTTACGTTCCTTGAATAAATTGTGTTTTATATACATTGCTCTTTAATAAGTGAAGTTATTGTTGAGTTTTGTTAGGTCATCAATTTGTCTCTCCATTTTGTTTTTTCCAAGTCATTGTCAAACTTAAGTCAGGACATTGATCCAAGGTAAGAAATATACTTTTGTTTTGTCAAGTCATTGTTGAACTTGAGTTGTGATTTTGATCAATTTTTTTCCTAGGTAAATACACGGTAAATATCCTAGGGAAAACCACCAAGCACTTCCCTTCATTTCGAAGATGGTACCTAGGGTAGAACCTAGATTTTTCAGGGAACAATGTCAATTAACAACATACAACAATATACTCATTATGAGCTCAACATGTCACTTACAAGAATAGAACCTGGGTGGGGAGGATAACACTCCATCCCATAACCACTTGGCTTCATAAACAATTGACTTGATTGGTCACTAATATGGTCTATTGTTGTTTTATTATGTTTTGAATATTTATAATTACTATCTTGAATATTTATATTTATAGTTATTTATTAATGAACTCTATTGAATTTGGTTATCATTCTATCACACTAGCCTTCTTGTGTACACACTCAAATTGCTTTTATACTTCCATTATTAAATCACTTAAAACTTCCATTGGTTCAGTTATGGTTCACCACAATCTTCTATCGTAACGTGCACGGTCATTGAGTTAGTGAAATAAAGCTACTAGTTTAATCAATCTTCCCATGGATTGAAGAACAACATGCAATTGGGCTTTAGGTGCTAACATAAGTCCAATTTAGTTGTTAATGTGGAAAGTCATCTCCTTACTAAAGTAGATATTGACATTCTATTTTCATTTAGCACCAATGGCCTAATGATAGAATAGTACATTGCCATGGTATAGACCCATATTTGATTCCTAGTTGGTGCATCAATATTTTTTGTTGTTAGCAATTAGTATTTCTTTTGTTAGTGTTTACTTATTATTCTAGCTTGGTTGAAGCATTATGTACTTTTGGGGACTTTCTCGAAATACAAAACTGATATTCAATTTTGTTCATTTGATTCTATTTGATTTTGAATATATGTGAATTGAATGTTATCTTTTATTTGACAAACAAAGCCATTGTTTTGTCGAACAACCAATCTTAAATCTCTTATCATCATACTAATAACTAGAATTGATCTAAATATGTAAAAATAGGTTGTTGTAGTATAGTGGTGAGCATTCCTTCTTGTCATGTGGGTGACTCAGGTTCAATCCCCAACAATGATGAATTTTTTTAGCTCTTATGGATGTGATTGCTCATTCTATATGCCAAGTTATTCTCTAAGTGGTGCAGAGAATCAACATTGTGCCAACTCAACCTATAGATCAACATGTGCCTTTACACACAACTTCAACAATAGTGCATAAGTTGACAAGGACAATCCAAGTTCCATGCTATTGATCAAATTGGATCAAACCAGCACATGCCCTAACCAACTTGATTCCAGGGTTCAAGGCAGTATTATTATTGACCATTTGTGCATGGGCATCACTGTTGGGGACCACCTCATTTAAATCTTTTGATCCTCCAATTTGTGTTATATATGTTTCATTCTCTACATTAAGGGAGAGAAATTCATAGTTAGCTAGTGGATCATAATCTTTATGAGGTTGAACTCATACAATCATTCTTTCACATAGCTTGAGTCACAACATTATCTCACAACTCTTGGTCCTTGCAAATTTCATAGCTTGTTCTTTATGCCAACAATAGTATGTACCATTAATACATTTTTGGTGTTAGAGTGTGCATTATTTGATCTAATTGCTCACTAATATGGTTTGTTGTTGATTTATTTTGTTTTTACTATTTACACTTAATATCTTAAGTTTTTCAATTATACACTCTATTAAAATTCGTTATCGTTTATAGCTTCATTCCACTACATCCATACTCAAATTAATTTTGCACTTTCATTTTTAAAACACTTAACTTCCATTGGTTCAATTACGGTTCACCATAGTGACCTGTGCCATGTTGCTTATATCATAGCTTACCTAGTTCATTAAGTTAGCACAACACAGCTATGTAGATTAATCAGTCTTCCCATGGATTGAAGAACAATGTGCAATTGAGCTCTAGGTCTTAACATAAGTCTAATTTAGTGGCCAATGGAAAAAATCATCTCCTTACTAAGTAGATAATGGCTGTAAAATGTGTCAAAGATGGGGTTGTTGTGTAGGCGGGGGCAAGATTTTGTAATCGGGACTCTAAAATTCTTGAGGTTGAGGAGGATTTGGAGGTCCTTCTAAACCAATCTACTAGTGGTATTTTAGGGGAGGAAAAATTAATTTGATGGAATTTCTTGGAAACATAAAATAATAAGTTGTTGTTGGATATGGAGATAGACTAGCAGATTTAGAGTAGAGCAACATGGATTGAACTAGGAGATAATAAGTTCTTTCATTGTTTTGACAATCATAGGAAGCATATAAACTCTATTTCGGAAATCACTGATCATCGAGGTTTTAAAATCAGGTGTTTTCATGATATTGCCATCTTAGGGGTTCTATACTTTGATGACATATACAGAGAACTGAACAAGGCCAATATAGCTAAGATCATAAAGGTAGTCTCATCATTCCCTAGGATGGTTGATGAGGAGGCCAATGAAAAATTGTTTCATCCTATCTCTAAGGATGAATTATTATATATACTCAATACCTTCAAGAAAGAGAGGACCCTAGTCTTAATGGGTGGATGGTGGAATTTTTTATTGAGTTTTTTGATCTCTTGGGTGATGATCTATTAAGGTTGGTTGNATCCTATTGATCTTATGCAATTGAATTATTATGCTATAATTGTATGAAAAACTAACATATTTATGTGTACATTTGCCTAATGAGAATCGTGCTTAATGCCTATCCTATTGTCTTTGTGTGTGTAACTGCCTATTTTCCCTAAGGGGCACCTAACATCTATGAATCTAAAAATGCTATGAATTAACATTAAAAAAAAGCACAATGGAAGTAAAAATGTTACTATTACATAAATGAAAGCACAATGAATTCAGAGCAACTTTGATTGCCCCTTTCATTCATAAATACTGTAAACTAATGCTTCAATAAACAGAGCTACAAAAGTGATTTATGCTTGCTACAGAAATGAACCACACATAACTAAACAGTAAACTAAGTATTGAATAAACTCTTAAAGAAAGCTATAACAAAAGAAGGGACACGACTGCTAGTGGCATTCCTAGAGTGGACCTTTGGTATGACGATCACTGGGTTGAATATCTCATCCACAAACACTAATGAGAGAGATGTAGTGAAGCAATTGTATTGATGTCTATGGTATTGATCTTGAATAGGAAGTGAATACAATCTGAAAAGTGTTAAATCCTTTTGTATAGAACCGAACCAAAATGGGTTGAGATCCAAGATATTAAAAAGCATGGTTCTTAGGTTCTTGGGGATTCCAACCAAATCCCAAGGTTATCCTACAACTGTCAAACCATTTTCTTCCTAAAAGGATAAAACTACTGTAACTGTTGTTTAAACACAACTTATTCCCAAGAAATGACTAACTAATGACTTCATGGGAATTTCTAATGATTACAATCCAATTTTAATGGGTTCTGTTTTTATTGGTGGTGCTAATTTTGTGGAAATTACATTGCCCTTTACTCTGAATTTCCTAGCTTTATTGGAATCTCGCCTTAGACTATTTGTTCTTGAAAATTTGGAGGAATTTCTGCAACAAATGTTCCAAATGAATTCTGTAGTTAGGATATTAAATGAATTCCACCATGACGTTCCGATATTTTCTTTTCATAGAGAATTCTTGAACAATGATTGAATTGACACCAAAGACTTGTTTCTGCAGGATTGAATTAAGAGTGGTGCTGAGGCAAAGCCTTGATACATCTTGTGGTATACCTTATGTAAGTTATGTATGTCACGGTGCACCATAGGCACTCCTAGGTAAAGGTAGAAAGCCATGTAGTCCAAAAGACCAAAATAAATATTAAAATATAAGAATTACAAACATATGGTGATATGCACACAACAAGATTGTCGTATATATTTGGCATGACTACCTTATTGGACACAATTTTAGGTAATAATTAATAACGGAAATAATAGTAATTAGGTCTATTATATGATGCTTCTCAATTTGCATTAATAGCCATTTGAAGTGGAAAATTTCCTTTGATTCCAAACCAGTTGCACCACATGAACTTACATTTCCTTTCACCGTCAAAAGCAACAAACTAGCATGAAGAACAAGAAAAAAACGACGTCTTTATAGAGGACAATTTAGTATTTAGAAGAGACAATGGGGGCGATTTTATCCATAAGCAACAGGTTCCTCATTTATAATAAAACAATTGGGGCAATTTCCTCCAGAAGGAGGAATATGATAAGCACGGAGGAAACTGATAAGCACTTCAATCTAGGGTATTAGAATTGGCGAACAATAAGCACCCTGCTGGGGAGCATTTAATGCTGGCCGAGTGCATATAGACATAGACCATAGGATGTGAGGGCGCCTCACATCCTATGGTCTATATGCACCCCGCAGGCACATTAAATGCTTCCCACTGGAGTGCTTATTGTTCGCCAGAGTTTATCGCTCATATTTGTTAAGAATTCTGAATATTGTACTTTGTTAAATTTTATAATTGTAATGTATTGCGTGTAACTGCTACTTATCTGGCAAAAGGAAATGTAACTGCCAGATTATTTGTCACTTTACAAGTTTAAAAGGTCAATTAAAATTAGAAGTCAATCCCATGTTGAGCAATTCAAGAATCACAAATCATTTGTCAGCCACTTTTTCCCCATTCTCTCTCCTTCAGTGTATGGATGGTTTTGCTGAGGAGAAATATTAGGATTTTGCTGAGGATAAGCAATCAAGGCCTTACAACTGTGATTTGTGAGGTCACATGTTATTGAACTTTATAATCTCCATTTCTCAAAACCAGTTCGCTATTTTTACAATGTAAAGTTGATGGTGTCTTAGGGTGGGCTAATATCAATGTTAATGGGGGTAGTACTGTGAGAGTTAATTGTCTGCTTAACTGCTAACACTTCAAGCATTTTCAAACCATGGCAGAAGAGCCGAGTCTAAATGGACGGGTCAGGCGGCAACGAAAGTTATCACAGAAAGGAGCTGAGATGCAGGCTGAAAAGGAACGTAGAACTGTTATGAATTGGACTAAACCCAAGCGGAAGACTGGAGTTAATTTCATGACACCAAACAGGTTTGACATGGTTGAAGGTGGATTGTTGGACTCTAGTTCAAAGCTAAAGTCAGATTCCAAAGAAACTGGGGATGAGGTATTTCCTATTTTGCAAAGAAGATTTCACAATAAATAGACAAATCGATCATTATAAATAATATTTAGGATTTATGTTTGTGGCCGTAATAATATCATGGGAAATACCTCGAAAAATGGTCACCTTGCTCATAGTCTTGTTGAAATGTTTGTCTTTTCCTTTTCCCTCCCAACTGTCTTATGATACAGCGGATTGCTTATGTCCCTTGATGATTCTTTTCAGGAGGCTCTCAGGTTATCTCAAAACGGTGGTAAGAAAATTGAGAAGTTTAAGATTTTTCTGAATCCATGCAATTACACTCGTGTCTCAAGCTCGCGGGCAAGTGAGGCAAATGGTTTGGAAAATTGAAGGATATTTTTGTCTTGAAATATCTATAGAACGGTAAATGTCAAATCCCAATTTCATGTAGTTCTATCTGCTATTTGTTTCCATGGACGAGCTCTTAGAAAGTGCTGGGAAACAACATTATTTGCTTGCAACTTTATGAAGTTAATTGACAGCCTATATTTGAAGCTTGGAGCAATTTTTATACTGTGATATATAATGCGTGTCTGGAATGCTGTTTATTGGGTTCTTTGTCACGATTAAATCAAACACCGCTTATGTAATGCATTAGTGTAAATGGCAGTTTATATTTGTCACCACTGGAAGGCAATGCAAACCTTCACATTTTCTTCAGTCAAGCAAGCGTGTCACTATTTCATGGATGCCAACATCTTTAATAGGAAATGTAACTGAAATGGTAAAGAGTTCGCTTTGTCAGATTTCAGATTATTTTTGCTTTCTGATGTCTGTTTTTTTGTGCTTTTCTTCAAATGCTGTTATGGCTTATGGGCATAGTTTTTCTCAAACTGCTTTTTTGTGCTTTTCTTCAAATGCTGATAATGCATTCCTTCCTATAAATCTGTTCGTAGAACACTTTCAGAAATTTAATGTTTGGGCATTGGTTGGTGTGGTGATGCTCATCTGAAACATTTTATGTTCTATTCAATATCTGCATTCCTCAATTAGCTCTGATTTTATATATTTCAGAGCTGATCAATAATTGACCTTGGATTTCAAAGCTGACTCTAAGAATTTATAGCACTTGCAGGAAATGAATTTTCTATGACCATGGCAGTTAAGTTTGCACAGAATGTGGAAATGTGTCCAGTGTTGGAAACGAATGGTTAATTTGTAGACTTGTAGATAGATTTAGAATCGAATGGGTTCCATGTCCCTAATGGGCACTTGGGCATTTCTGAGAAATTTCTGCGAAGCAAGTTCCCGGTGCTGGTAAATGGGTAGTTTAGTTGTTTTCTGCCACTGAGCTTGGCAGACATTACAAACAGATTTCTAATCTGACTAATAACTGACCTTGGATTTTAAATCTGACACTGAGAAAACTATAAGCCCTTTGGAAGAAAATGAATAAATATTTCCATGAATTTGGTAGAATATTGTTCATTGATGGTGAGCATTGGTAAACAGAGTAGACTTATTGGTTTTTTAAAGTGTTTCCTTTAAACTCCAGTCTGGTTTGTATATGGCAGCAACATAGGCATCCCATTTTCACTAGCGAGAAGATCGTCAAAGGGCCAACCAATAATAAAATAAAAAAACAATTTCCTTTAGCTAAGCTGCCATGACACAGTGTACTCTTCTAACAAAACCACGACTTAGTTGTGCCTTTGGGGCATTGAATCTTGGTGGGTGGCTTGACATGCCAATGCCACCTTTTTCATCACCAACAACCCCAATTGTTAGTGGAATGAAAATAATCAGATTGGGACATCATAGATTAGGTAAGGGGGATGTGGCATGATATTTTGTTCAATGTCAACCATCTTCACATATGGGTTACTATTGAATCATAATCAGATTGGAACATCATAGATTAGGTAAGGGGGATGTGGCATGATATTTTGTTCAATGCCAACCATCTTCACATATGGGTTACTTTTCAATCAAAATCACAAGGACTTGCACTTGGGCCCAATTGCTTATTAGTGCCTTGTGGGGAATTGGACCTTGGTGGGTGGCCCAACATGTCACCATCTTCAGTCTGAACTATGACCCCATTGAAAGCGGAATGAAAATGATCAGACTAAGACATGATAGATCAGCCAAGGGAGGATGCGGCATGATATCATGTTCAAAGTACACCATCTTCACATACTGCCATGCAGTAAGTCTTAATACAAGCAATACATTATAGTATTTATCAGCAAGCTACAATCATTGCCTATAGAGAGGTATAGACAAAGAAGAAATGTTACAAGCATTTTGGCAGCTAGTATGCAGAAGTTGCAGTCACAGGAACTATAGAAGTATATATTCCATGACTCTTTTTAATCATCTACAATAGTGTGGGATAACACTTTGCCCCATTGTTGATGTTGACAAAGGATTCCTATGAATACATGAACTATAACATGGAAGCTCCCTTTATTTGTTTAAAAGCGTTTGAAAAAAATAAGTCGTACAAAAACCATAAAAATGGATGATCAGCATTATATCAACTGATATTAAGTTTTAATGTGATGTAATGGGTATTGAGAATAATTCCATGCCATTTTTCTCTTTCCTTATCCTCTCTTCCTCATTTTCTTTCCCTCCACTGCATTTTCATCATCATCTCTAGTCTTGTGCATGTGGATTACTTTACTATGTATTTTCTAGTAGAGAAATTGCGCACCATTTTCCAAGGTGATGTTGAATCTAAAGATATCGATGAATATTGATGGAGTTTTCTACACATCATTGAGGTGATGTTGAATCTAAGGATATAGATGAAGAGTGATGGATTTTTCTAGATGGCATTGGATTTGCATTTCCATGTCATTCTCAAATTGGCATTTATTATCTTCTCATTTACACATATAGGCTTTGCATTTCCATATAAACCACCATTCGATATTTACAATGTTCTCATTTTCATGTGGGTTCCATATAAACCACCATTCGATATTTACAATGTTCTCATTTTCATGTGGGTACTTTTGGTTTCTATTTTACCAGTTGCGAAATTAATTATCCTTGATAAGAAAATGCAAATTCTTGAAATTATCAATAAGATATGTGCAATTCTAAATCCTTAGCAAAATTAAATTAAACATTAATGGAATGTTATTTGCAATGTTTAAAATGAATGTAAGGATTGCTACTCAAATACTAGTAGTACTTTTTTTATATATGGTTTTTATGTTTAAATTTTGCTTGTATTTTTATTGTAGTCATTTAGAATGATATCGACTTAGATTTATTTGTCAAAAACATTTGCATTTAAGGGATTTGTTTTCTCTTTTGGTGCTTGATAGATCCGGGGTTAAGATAGATATAGGCCGCTGTGTGTATACATGTTTGTAAATTAATTATTATTATTATATTTTTTCTAAGAAAACGATTTTATTTATTTCCTATTTGTTAACCAATTTAACCATTGAGGATAGGGCATATGAAAGTTACAATTTCCCACAGATTGTAGAATGTGCCTTTCAATGCAATCATGTATATAATTAGTTTTCATAGTGTAAAAGCCTTTAATTTCTAACTTAATATTTCAATTTTATTGAATAATACCTACTAATATTATGTCTTTGTAATAATATGATATTCATAACTCACAACATCCTCACTTTATATATCGATTTTAGATGCTTCTAAGCTATAATATCTATAATTAATTTTATTGGGAGAAAATGGTCATATTTTTCAATATCTCATATGCATACAATAGTTCATGGCCAAGTAGAAGCAAGGCACAAGGAAGGGGTAGCCACCACCAATCCAAGTTAGTTCATATTGCACTAGAATTTTAAAGTCTTCCTTTGGAATATAGGGAGGTTTAGAGACCCATGTACCATGAAACTTATGGGAATTAAAAATATAATGGTAATTATCCCATTCATCTACTACACAATGATCATAGAAATTTACTAAACAAAATTTGTCTAGGAGTCTAATTTTGTATTTATGCTCATGGTAAAATAATTACAGGGATTTATGGTTATCAATAAACACACGATCAATTGGTCTAAAGATGTGTTTTGAATATAATGCTTATTAGAGCATTTGTAGATTAAAGATCTAAGGTTTTGTCAAAGGACTTATCGAGTATGTTGAGTACTCCATGAGTCAACTCAACTTGCTAGCTTGGTAAGTTGTAACTTAGCTTGCCATTGTGGCAAGTTGAGTTCATATTTCAGTTAAAACTTGCTCCATTTTGGTCAATTCAGTGAGTTATTTTCAAGTTTAGTGATTTTGTTGAGTTATTGCCAAGTTTAATAAGTTCGATGAATTTACGTTCCTTGAATAAATTGTGTTTTATATACATTGCTCTTTAATAAGTGAAGTTATTGTTGAGTTTTGTTAGGTCATCAATTTGTCTCTCCATTTTGTTTTTTCCAAGTCATTGTCAAACTTAAGTCAGGACATTGATCCAAGGTAAGAAATATACTTTTGTTTTGTCAAGTCATTGTTGAACTTGAGTTGTGATTTTGATCAATTTTTTTCCTAGGTAAATACACGGTAAATATCCTAGGGAAAACCACCAAGCACTTCCCTTCATTTCGAAGATGGTACCTAGGGTAGAACCTAGATTTTTCAGGGAACAATGTCAATTAACAACATACAACAATATACTCATTATGAGCTCAACATGTCACTTATGGGAATAGACTCTAGGTGGGAATGATAACACTCCACCCCACAAGCACTCGAGCTAGGCCCAATTGAGAAACTTTCCAATGTAAGAAATATACTTGCATTAGGGTGTATGCTCTCTTGATAAGATTATATAGGATCAAGTTTTGGACCAAAGTCACAATATTTTGCAAAAGGAAGAGTTGCCCCTCCATAATATTAGACAACATCAAGTTTTGACCCAAAATTGTGGTGTTTGTCAAGTGGAATATTTCCCTACTAATATGCAAAAACACAAAGTAGGATGAAGAAATTTATGAGGAAATAATTTAAGTAAACTCTTTATTATTTGTTTCGAAATTGCTCTCAGTAACATGCCCCAAGATTGGGGGATCATACATCCCATAACACTATCTTCCTTCATCTTAGGTTACTCTGCATCATCTCTCTTATGACATGCCATCTGGGTGGTGTAGACCACAATGAGAAGACAACCCTTTTTAGATGGCTTAATAGAAAACACTCCATTAACCTCACCAATGAACCAATACTTCAATGGCATGATAACTACTTTCTATGGAAGGGTCAAATTTATCTCTTAAAGATCCCAACTGTGGCATGGAGATGAGTAAATTATTTTGACAAAAGAAAAGGAAAATATTTTGTGGCAACCTATTTACATAGGTGTTATTTAAAAAAATGTTGCTAATCACTTTCAAATCCAAATCTACACATATCCCAATAGCTTCAATATGTGTTTGTAGGATCAAGATATCAATGAAATTTCCTAGAACCAAACATTCCATTTAGATATAAAATACCTTGCTTAGATGAAATATTAATCAATTTCAATAGTTTTGATTCTTAGGAGAAAATGTGGAGGTGTTACTACAAGTTATGGCTTCTAAAAATTTCAGATATAAATGAGACATCAAAGGTTTAAACAAGTTTCATCTTTAAATTGAATTTGTGCAAATATCAGCTTGGTGATGTGGCAGGATGGCTTTGAATGAAAACTTAATGTTTATTTTTTACTATGGCATTATAATTTTGGCGCCAGTTTTGAGGGTATTTCTGAAAATTGAAATTTAACAAGATGACTACTTGCATTATCATGTTTTCAAACCTCAATGTAATTTGCTAAACATATATGATGAATGCTAAAAAATGATCTAGTTGAATGATATCTTGGGTGTAACTGGTGAGCCATTGTCACAACATTTTATTATAGGAACTTTACCCATGTTTCTTATGTTGAAGTTAACTTGGTTAACAAATAGTTATTGAAGATTATCCACACATGGAATGTAATGGTTATGATTTCAAGGTATATTTTTAATATAGTTTCGAGTACTAAGTTTATGCACCTTTAGCCTTAAAGTTGCAATAAGGATGATTTTATGTTTTTAGTCTTTATGGTTATGTTTGAGTGGTGTCTAATGACTATGATCAATTGTTACATAAGCTTACATATTTGTGTTATTCTTGGATAAATTTCAAATATATTTGATTTCGTTGGTCCCAACACCGTGAAAATGACATGAACAAAACCAAACAATCCATTAATTTTGTGTGAAAAATTTGTGTCAACATGGGTCAATTTGGAATTCTTGTCATGATGTTTTTGACTCTATTATAGTTGCCACAATGAAAACATGGTTGGCTTATGATTATTGAGGAATACCTAGGCTTACAAATGGTAAATACAAGTGTCTTTTGTTATGTACAAGGTATTCAAGCTTGATTTATTTGAGTGCCATATTGAATGCTTTTTATTTATTTAGTTTTCATTGATTTTAATGCTACAGGTAAGAGGTTAGAGGAAAATAAATTGATTTGATCTAAATTAATCCAAGAGTTTCATTTAAATGTTAACTAAATTTCTCTTCCTTGGCCAAAATTCAATGAAGTATAAATTTGAAATTTTAGAGCAAGGCATTGCTAGATTTGCAATTTCCATCATTTGTGTTTATTCAGAGACCCCTAAAATCCCCAGGTTGCATTTGTCAATTGTTGAAACTTGTAATATCCCAAACTTATATTTTTTGTGTATTTTTTCCTTTTTTATGATGTTTTGTTTGTTTTCTAGTAGTCTTATGCCTCAATATAGAAAATGAGTATGAAAGTATGCACTAATCTAAGCATGCATGCGCTTGCATGTAGATCTAATACCTAGATAATCATAAATGCTATAAAATAGGAAGGAAGTAATGCATGTACGTACCATCGGATAGATCGATCGATGTACATCAATATAAGTCCATCATGCAAGACTTTGGCCGGTGGATGAAAGAGATAATGGTTGTTCCTCCTCCAGAAGTGCGCCCTTGGTAATAATGCACCCTCCTCAAACCTTGATATGCTTGTTTGGAGGTAATAATCAGCAGAAGCTGCTCTAGAAAGCGGTGATGGGGTTATAACCCCCAATGATCATACTAGAAGTAACACGCAGATTGAATGATGTCTTAGATGCCTAAAACGTGAATCTCCTCCTTGAGAAAGAGAATGCGCCCTCTGAAAGCTAGGAATGCTGATAATTAATTCCATAGGCTAAGTGGAAGCCCCCCTTCCAGGAATAATATAATAGTGGTTCTCTGAGAAGACTAGAATCAACATGCAGATTAAAGGATACCTGTATCTTTAGATATGAAGAAATCTCCTTTGAACAATGTGCCCATGCAGAGAGGGCGAACTTCCTTGATTTGGATGCCACTGTAATCTTGTAGGATATTCAAGATCGGTACTAGATGATAGTAGTAATACTGAACCTAGATGGTCTAGCCCTGATAGTGACTAGGGCAGATAGATTTCGCTGCCGAAATACACTAGCTGGTTGAGTGTGTGCACTGAACCCCAAATTAGCTCACTGAGCTCTCCAATTCGAATTCACAAATCAATAATCCTATAAGAAGACCTCTCTCCCTTGATTTATCTTTCTTTTATAACATTCACCTGCCATACCTAAATTTTGACCTAACTAGGTCACTTTATCTTCTAATTTCCAGTTGACTTGCATGCAGTGCTTCCGGAGTGCATGGAGACTCAATGAAGGAGTATCAGTGCATGCAACATGAAATATAGCTCGCATGTCATGCATGCTAGTGGACCCTAGTTCCTATGGCCCCTATTTATCTA
>NWUY0300014032.1:28821-45717 GCA_004151065.3 Larix sibirica
TTTCTGAGATGAAGGGAATACTGGGAGATTTAGGTGAGATGAAGATTCCATTGAAGCCCGACGCGAAACGAGTCAGGCAGCGACCATACCGCTTGAATCTGTGACATAAGGAACGAGTTAAAGAGGAAATTGACAGGATGTTGGATGATGGCATAATTGAACCGGTCGAAGAATCAAAGTGGATCATCCCTATGGTAGACAGGGGAGGTATGTATCTATGTCTACTTGAGGAAGTTGAATGATGCATGCATGCATGATCCATTTCTGACTCCTTTCACTGATGAGGTATTAGAAGGCGTAGGAGGTCAAGAGATGAACTCTTTCACTGATGGCTTCTCTGGTTATCACCAGATTAGGATAGTGAAAGAAGATCGCCATAAAACCACATTTGTGACTGAGTGGGGATGTTTTTAGTACACTGTGATGCCATTTGGGATAAAAAATGCACCTGTGATATTTTCTCGGGTTATTGTCACTGCATTTCGGGATTTCATTCAGAAGTTTCTGTAGGTCTACATGGATGATTGGACAGTGTATGGTCTGATCAGCGACCATTTGGAAAAACTGTGATTGATGTTGGAGCAGTGTCACCAGCATCAGATTGCGTTGAACCTCAGGAAGTGTATATTTTGCACACCATTCAGGATGTTGTTGGGGCATGTTGTTTGCAAAGAAGGACTATTGGTGGATCCAACAAAGATAGCGCTAATTTAGAGTTTGCCGCCACCTACCACTGTCAAGCAACTGAGGGTGATGTTGGGGAATACATGGTATTATCGCAAGTTTATTTGTTGTTATGCTGCGATCATGGCCCCTATGGAGAAGTTNNGGTTAAATGTATATGATATGACCCCAATGGGGGGCATATATGGGGCTAAATGTATATGTAATGGGTCAACCTAATGAAGGGGCCTCATTTGCAATGAGTGGACATGTATATATAAAGGTAATGGAAACTTCCTACAAAAGTGCAATGGCTTTGAGATGGTTGCCATGAACCTTTGGGCTCAGAAATTCATCAAACGATATGGATAATAGATCTATTGGAATCTCTATTTTCTTGATATAATGAAACTAGGTAGATAAACATAGAACTACTGCACATGATGCATTCTCACAACATTAACATAAACCCAATAAACAATTAAAAATAGAGCATCTTCCATTAAAACACATGTAACCATTTAAAATGAGTATGAGTTGTATATCACTCACATATTATACATCCATACTATAAACAAAACCAATCACATAATGAACACAATGATTTTACCCTAGAAATCAAAACAAGAAAACCAACATTTAATGGTTACTTAGTTATCTATTTCAACAATGTCCGGTTATAATGCAACTCATGGCTCTTTGGAATAATCCCTCTCTTCACTAGAAAACCAACCAAAATATATTTGAGATTGAAATTACAATAATTTATAGAAGAGATAAGGGGTGATGGGAAGGTCAAGGAGTTGAACTTTATGTTCCCATTTCTCTCTCATATTTTCATTTAATTCTTGTTTTCCCTCTATTTTGTCTTATTTACATTTTCCTTAATGTTTTCTCTAGCCTTCTCTAATTGTTGAAATGCACTTAGGTACTAAGTATTAAAACCATTGTCTTGGTTTGAATCCATTTCAGATCACACCTCCCCATTGAGAGGAATTTTTGTCTCTAAAATCTTAGAATACTAATTTGGATGAATGTGCCTTTTGTTTACTTCTCTGGCACATGGCTTTAAATCTGGATCCTATCCATGTCCTTAACTCTCGATCACTCATTCCCGCATTGAAAAAATATACTCACTCACTCTTGGCTCTGAGCAATATTCATATCCAAACTCTTCAAACATGATCCACTTCCATCTTCATCATGCAAGGTTCATGTATTCTCAGTCTTAGAGTCTTTCCACATCGGTAGTCAATGAAGTCAAGTTAAATTCTACTCTTCTTGTTCAATGTGGTCCAATAAGCAATTCCATCACATAACATTTCCTCAAGGGGAGTGTGGTCTACCTTCTTCTACTAGGATCAATTGCTTCCCAACATGGAAACAAACCTTTAATGTTGCACATGCTACCAACACTTTGTCTCTACAATAATGTTGCTTGTATGACCTTCTTGGTGTGAAATCATAGCACCTATTCCTCCCAAACTATTGACAAATCATACACATATGATTGCAGGTTACAAACATCCATAAGTTACAGTCTTAAGGGAAATGGAATGCCTCAAGAACTATATAATACAAGGAGAAGGGAATTCCATTAACCTCCCTATACACATCTCTAGTACATATCCAAGAAGGGAATATTCTTTTGGAATATTGCATGTACCAATTGGGATGGGGTTGAATTTTTTTTTCTGCATCAACCTATTGTCCCATTTTATTGGTAATGTAGACTTCTTGTGTTTCTATAACTCCTTGGACAACTTCTTGTGTTTCTATAACTCCTTGGACAAATTCTATTGCTTTTGTTGGACATGCATGACACTCTTCATCCTCTTCGTGTTCACTCTCCACACTCTTCTCTTGGTTGTGTAGTTTGTAGGGTGAATTTATATATCAAGTGTCTAACGCTTTTCTTTCAAGTGTCAAAAATTATCTACTCTAATTGATTTGCTTGGCATGCTTATCTTGTCCATGTGCCTTTGAGTTTGTTATTTCCAGTTTGGAGAAGTTTTCTTGCCATCTTCCTATGAAAGCAATCTAGCTTGTGTAAAGTGGATTAATTCTCTAAGGAAGATGCCACACAATGATCTTTCCTCCCACAAAATGAAAATGTCTCTAAGTACCAACAACACTCATATTTGTGGCCTTTCTTCTTGCAACAGTGACAAACAACAAATGTCATGGCTGACCTTGTTTTTCTTCTTATTGCATCTAAAGTGCATTCTATTTCTCCTAAGTGTTGGTGCAATCTAATTATTTTCACTTTCCTCATCATTTCCCTCATACAATCTACCATAGGAAGGATGGATTTATACTGTTTATCCATCTTCATTCACTGCTACTGTTCCTTCTAACAAACAAGAAAAATCTAAAACTATTTTTTTCTTCACGAAAGTGATCTCGATGCTCACGACCTTTTCCTCTCTGCCATCATAACTTAAGCCTTCATGTTTGTCCCTCTATTCAACTACAGTGGGGCTAAGGATTCCTTGTCTTCACTTACCTAGCCCTTGTCTATCATAGTCCACATGCCTTAGCATCTTGGAACCAATGTTGTTGTTATGCTTTTCAAATTCACCAAAAGTTTCTTGAGAAAAGTGTGAACAAGATGAACTTACCATCATAGTCTCAATATTAGTGTTAGATTCGACAGTTGCAATGGAATGTAGCCTTGATTCTTGATACTCTTGAACAACTACTTGTATATTTTCCAGTGCTTCTTCCTTCTCTACTAACTCTTGGTTCAATCGAGTCATCATACAATTGATCCTATACTCCTACTAGTTATCCATTTGGATGACCTTCTCTCCTAATTGCACAAGATGCACTCTGTGTGCATCCCAATCTTCCACATGACTATAGTGAGGGAGATTTGGCTTTTATCAAATTGGTTCTTAGACAATGGAAGCATCCTTTTTGAGGTCTCAAGTTTCTTCTCCATCTTTTTTATACATCAATCATACATTTGGAGCTTCTCCTTGGAGTTCCTATTATCTTTTTGAAGTGGAGAATTGATAAGTTGTTGGTCTTCCAACCTTTCTCTATTTGCTTTACCCATGTTAAGTCTATAGAGTTCTTACATCTATTTCATTTTCAAGGATTCAATTACTCTGACACCTTATGATCCGTGAGGGACATATATCCCACTCACTTCACCAACATGCATCCTTTGCATAATTTACTTCTAGTTTATGTTCTCAATCTTGTACATGTGTATTTGTCCTTCTCATGGACGCAAGGCTTCTATTCAAAGTGTATAATGCATACAACAACTGGCTATAATGCAAATAAAAATCAATATTGAAAGGTAGTTTCTTCATGGTTCTCACCAGGTAGGAGTACAAGCGACCAATGGTCATCCCAATAAACCAAATTCTGCAAATACTCTATATTTGAGGACTCTATCTTTCAAATTGATTTGGAAGCCTTTATTCTCTATGCACTTCAATAGGAAATTAGGATTCTTGTGTTATGTTCAGGTTTGGTAACCCTACTTTGTTTGCAATCTATGGAAATCTAGGGTCGATTCCAGCTACTATACACAAGCACACTTATTTCCAAATGGCTCTGCTATGGGATTAATATGCCATTGTTAACTCCACTCAACTTTTCATTGCCTGACCTTTAAGTGACCTCACTTACAGCTTCATATTAGTATCCAAAATACTCCATTAAAGTGATGTGGCAACTACCCACTTGAATGGCCTTCTTCTTTAAAATGTGTTTTATGGGCTCATGGTCTTCACTGTGTTTTACTTTTACATAATTTGATTATCACAATATTTTGGTTCTCACAATAACCATTTACACGCCTTAATGCGCGTGAATTTTCTATCAACGTGGATTGAACCAAAATTATAATTAAGGAATCATTATCTAGGACATTATAATAGGTTCTTGGGCACATTCGTTGTTTCTCATAGGCACTCCCATTAATACAAAGAATATTCATAATCCTCACAAAATCCCAATGCCACACATAAATCCTATACTACTAATACTCTTATGGACACCAATAACTCATTACAAGGGAAATGCTCATCAATCTACATACTTAGGTTCATCTATAAAAATTATACATTAGTAAGGAAGTTGCATACTTATTTTGTTTAACAACTATGAAATACAATGCACCAGAATACAAATTCATAGCTACAACATTTCATGTACTTGTCCTCTCACACACTAGTACTACCTCCATGGCACCCATACATTTTAATTCTCTATCATAACTCTTAATTTATAATTTGGAGACCTGCCAAACCTATGGCCATCACAGGAAGTTTCCCTCTATCTTACAACTTGCTCCACATCATATATTGACCAATGAGGAATATCCATCAAGTAACAAAATAAACCAACAATGGGAATGCCTAATCCTTGGGACAAGATGTAACACCCAACAGAAATCTAAAATGACCAACATTAAGAAAGAACAATCCATGGGAGAGAGAATACACCCAACTTTGGAAGAATTTCAACCGATAATCCACAAGACTTTCAAAACCCAAATTGGAAACTACCTATAGAAATGAAACAACTCTAATATGGTTGTTATTGATCTTTGGGATCATAAATTCATTCAATGATGGGGATAATCGATTTGTTGGAATCTCCATTTTCTTGAGAGAATAGAAATAGGAAGATAAACACATAACTACTGCATATGATGTATTCTCATACAATTAACATAAGCCCATGCAATAATTGAATACAGAGCATCTTCCATTTAAACACATGCAACCATTTAAAATGAGTACAAGTCATGTATCACATGCTTCTCATATATGCATACTATAAACAAAACCAATCACATAATGAACGTGCTTTATCCTAGAAACCAAAATGGGAAAACTAGCATCCAATAGTTACAATGAAACGCGTGGTTCTTTGGCATTCTCCCTCTCATTGTCAACAAACCAAAAAAAATCCCTTTGAGAGTGAAAGTGCAAGAAGTTAGGAGAGCTAGAGGTAATGGGAAGGCCAAGAGTCTAACCTTTAAGTTCCAATTCAACTCTCATATTTTCATTTAATTATTGTTTTTCCTCTCTTTTTTCTTAATAGCATTTACATTTGTATTGTCCTTAATGTTTTATCTAAGCTTCTTTAATTGTTGAAATGCACTTTATAGGTATTGAGTCTTACAAAAAGTATCTTGGTTTAGATCCTTTTCGAATTAGTCTATAGACTTAAGGGGATCAATTCAAGAAAGAAGAGAGAAACATAGAGGTATAATTTTCACCTTATTTTTGTTCTGCTTATGTGTTATCTACGATTGATGACAACTCTATAACTAGTAGGGAGGTTGTTGATAAAAAGGAAAGTAAATTTTGGAAGAAGGCCATGGATGGAGGCATTGGCCCAAAATGTGACATGGGATTTGGTCAAGTTTCCTACTAGGATAAAATGAGGTAGTAAATGAGTGGTCAAGAAGAAGTACAACGCAGAAGGTAAGGTGGAGAAGTAAAAAGCTTGATATGTAGTGACAAGTGAGGGGAATTAATTTTCATGACATTTTCACTTATGTTGCTTGGTTAACTTCTATTAGATTTATTTGGTCAATTAATAGTGCATTTGATATTGGGGTAGAGTAGATGGATGTGAAGACAACATTCCTACACAGGGATCTTAAAGAATAAATGTATATGTTGCAACCATAAGCTTGATACTTATGTATTAGGACTTGGATTTTCATGAAGCAAAATTGATCATTGTGTGTATCATCAAACATGTTGGTGATCATTTTGTTATCATGGTATTAGATATTGATGATACACTTCTATTTGTAAACATCAAGGATTTTAAGTCTCAACTATTATCTCAATTTGACATGAAGGATATGGGTGTTGCAAATTTTATTTTAGGCATGCAAATTAAAAAGGATTGCTTAAACATGAAAATCTGGTTGAATAAGAGGAAATACACTAAGATGGTATTCCAAAGGTTTATATGCAGGAATATAAACTCACCAATGCTCCTATCCCTATTGGCTTAAAGTTATCTAGATAACAATGTCCCAAGACACAAGAGGATGTTGAGGACATGTCTCAGGTTCCTTATGAAAGTGTAATCAAGCATTTAATGTATGCTATGGTTTGTACCATATCAAACATTTCCCATGCAGTGGAAGTTATAAGCAAATACATATCTTACATAGGGAAGAAAGAATAGGCTATAATAAAGAGTGTTTTCGAGCATTTATGTGGAACACTGGATTATAAAATCCATTACCAAGGATGACTTGGATCAAATAGAGTAAATTGATCAATGTAAATGTTTTGTTAATGCACATTAGGTTGGAGATATTGAGCATTGAACATTTACAGGTGGTTATGTGTTTAACTTGTTTGGAGGAGCAATAGGATAGATGAGCAAGATGCATGCTATAGTTGCACTCTCAAGTATAAAAAGTACATGGAAACCACTCATGGAAGTAAGGAAGCTATATGGTTATAGAGATGATGTTTAGATATTGGTTTCGTCTTAAAAATTGTAAGATAGATTATGACAATTAGAGTTAATTCTTCTAGTAGAGAACATTGTTATCATGCTAAGACAAAGGATATTGATGTGCAATATTATTGTGCTAGAAACATTGTTGAAGACAACAAAATGTTGTTGGAGAAGGTTGATGCCTTGAAGAAAGTTGAAGAATCATTGATGAACTTTGTGAGTATTGAGAAGTTTTCTAAGTAGTTAATTTTATGCATGCATGCCCCCCCCCCAAAGCAAAGTATTCAAATAGTGGGAAATTGTTGGATATGTGTTGTATTTATTGCATGCAATTAAATTGTACATGGATACACAATGGTGGGAGATTTTATGATCTGGTTGGTTTTCAAGCCATTGTATTATACCCATTTTATTATGACACTACTTGGTATATTAAAATTGAATAATACTGCAAAAAACTTATAAATTGTATAGTGAAATTTTCTATTAATACAATGAGCAAGAGGTGTGGATTTGATTTTGTTGGGTTTCTTGGTTAAGGGTTTACAAGGTAAATCTATTATGTAATATGTATGTGCAATTGATTCTCTATTATTTTCTTAAGAATTTGTTACCATTGCTTCTCTTTGTAGGTTTATCAGACACATTTTTATACAAAATCTTGGCATTGTTGGATGAGAAACTTGGCTAATGTTTTGGCTCTGCATATTGTGAGTTTGAGTTTGAGGGATACTCCATAAAGGTTGAGATCACACATGGGAAATCTAAGTGTTTGGGTAAAAAGGAAAGATATGGGAAACCATTGCGAGAATACCAATGGTCATGAGAATAATCATAGGTTGGGAACAAGGGTTAGTGGGGTCAAAGACTAAATGTAAGGAAGGAGGTTTAAGAAAAGTAAAATGTTGAGGCATCACCACCTAGGATGGGATTATTTAACATGCCATAAGTCCAAGCTATGGTTGAGTTTGAGGAGATAGGGTAGAGCCCTATTGGAGAACTAAGGAAACCAGTAGAAATGAAGCAGCTCCCATCTCTTATGGAATGGTTAGGAAAGGAACAATAACTAGATAATGGTTATTGGTTTGGGTTGAAGGACTACCTTCCTACTAGTAATGAGAATAAAGTCACACATAAATATTGGGATTCTCTAAGATTTGTGCTCAAGGGAGGCTTGAAGGCGAAAGAGAGGGATAAATGTGAGGGTATCATGAAAAAATTAATGGATTGGGGAAACATGACCTCAATGCCATGAATACGTGTCAAACATCGAACATTTGTCACACCTATTACAAAGAGGCCTATAATATATCTGAGGCTAGTATGTTGTATTTCCATAGGTGGAAAGTAAGTGTAAAGAGAAAGAATGGTATTGGAAAACTCTATAGGGAAACATAGAGGTAATGAAAAGAGAGGGGGTTCCACTTGATATCTATGGAAAAGTGAGAAAATTTCCCTATTGTAAAGGAGTGGAAATATGTAACTAAGTAAAGGAAGAAGGAAAAATCCTTGCTTGAAAAATGGAAGGGAGGATGGGAACTCCTCACTGGAATTTCTAAAATTAAGTGAAACAGTTAGAGTGAAGAAAAATTCCACCACATAATTGGTCCAACCATCACCAAAAGAGAGGATGGAGGGAGTGGAGTTGCCACCAAATTATTGAGGGAAATAAAAAGCCAAGGGGAAGATGAGGTAAGAGGACCAAAAATATAGTAAAATATTTATTAATTCCAATTTAATGTGTTCATATAAGGTTGGTTGGTTTAAATAAGGTACTTTGATCAGTCTCCAAAGGTCCTATAATAACTATAAATGGAAATAGCACTTGGAAAGAAAGCTAGATTCACCCTCTAATCAAACTAGATGTTCTAGCTAAGAAATGAGAAGGAACCAAAACCAAAGTAAAAGAGGGAAAATGAGAGATGCTACTTGGGAAAAATAAGACCTAAAACCCATGTTGAAGCATTGACAAGGGTTGAGCCTCCTCTAATGTTCCAAAATGCCAAGATCTATCTGCAAAATACTTGGACAAACTACCTTCCAATCAAAGTAATGTATATAAAATACAATTTCTACCATGTAAATAAATAGAAATATATTACCAAATATAATAGACTAAGTGTGCCCTGAGAATCAATGTGCTCTTCTTATCATTAGTGTGCTAGTATCTCTCCTCGGGGTGAGATTGAATAATATCCAAGTAAACCTTAAGTAAGAAATCTTAGATCCAAACCAATCAATATGATGAGATTAAGAAACCAAACCAATAGAGATCATAAAAATACCACGGAAAGGCTCTATTGGAAGAGAGTTAAGGGAGGTAGTAATATTAAGTAAATCAAGAGCTTGAGAAAGAAGCTAGGAATATTTTGATCTCAAATCAGACATAGTTATATTGCTTTAGATAATCTGAGAAGGTTCATAACAAAGGAAAAAAGAGTGATACTTATAGGCAAAGAAATGATTCAAGGGAATCAAGGGGATGTCAAATAACTGTTGGGAAGAATCCCCACTTTTCCACTACTCATTTGTGGGTTTGACAAGGAAGCATGAGATTCTCGTGCCATCCAGTAATTTTCCTACACATACTCTCATCATAATCAACTAATAGACCAAAGTTGGTCCAGTAGAGGTAAATTGTCCTCAATAAGCAAAAACCCAGTCATTTATATGTTTAACTTCTAATACATTAATTAATTGATTGTGGGATGGGTATGCTTACTTTCTTATCCTTTCCCTCTCACCCTTACCTTTTTGTAGTAAAACAAAAAAATACCGAATATTCGTAGATTTTGAATTTTGTTTCTCTATTACAATTTCTCGTGAATAATACTTGTTTTGTGAGCATGTGTATAACATTAGTGAAAGACACCTATATTATTGTGTCTTGGAATAGCCTTTCCAACCATCAGTTGAATTTGATGGGGACCCCTACCCATCAAGTAAACTTTTTATGATGGTTTTCTTTTTAAAACTACCATTTGCATCACATTTGATATTTACTTTTTCCCACCAATTAAATATTATGTATTATATGTGTATTTGTTAAATTTTCCTGTGAATATAAGAGCAACACGCCCATTGGAATCCACAGTTTATTGCTTTATGATTTCCAATAGAATGGGTAACATAAAATTATTATGAAATTGCATTTAAACATAACATCATAAAATTTAGAAAAAATTTATTCAAAGTATTTGTTGCACCCTACATCACATGGCATATGCCACCATTACAAACATAAACACAAAAAAAAATAATAAAAAAAATCCTTAAATATTAAGATTCTTCTTTACTTAGCATGTTTCCAAATTTCATATACCTTATTCCAAGAGTTAAATTTGATGGGCAACCCTACCCATCAACTAAATATTTTATGATTGTTTTATTTTTTTTAAACTACCTTTTGCATGACATTTGATATTTACCCATCAATTAAATATTATGTAATATATGTGTTTTTGTTAAATTTTGTTATGAATATAAGAGCATCGATGTGGCAATTGCAATCCACACTTCGTTGTTTTATGATTTCCAATAGAATGCATAACATAAATTTATTATGAAATCGCATTTAACATAACATCATTAATTTCGAAAAAATATATATGAAATATTTGATGTACCCTGCATCATATGGCATACAACAACATTACAAACACAAACAAAAAAACAATATCCTTAAATATTCAAGATTCTCTTTGCATAACATATTTCCAAATTTCATACACCCTATCTCATTCCACCATTGATGAATCAAGCCCTATTAGTGACACTAGCATCAAGCATTTAATGCAACCAATGACAGTTTTATTTTTTATACATCATTTATTATATTTTGTTTTGAGATTCATCTCTCACATGAGACTATATTTACACGAATAGTAAGTATTGCCTACCATAAATTTATCATGTTTATAAAATTTGTATGTAACTATGTGACACAAAAAATACTCCATGCATCCTTCATAGATGACCCCCCACAATTAGCATAAAAAGTAGCAACAAATGCATGCAACTCTTTTAGACAAGCTTCAAAATCAAATAATGTTTTGTTTTCTTCCCTCTAAAATATAGTATGTTGCAAGCATTGATTTTTTTTCAAGCTAACATGTTGAATTCTCTTCTCTACCATGAACATCTTGTAAATAATGGCGATGCAAAAAAAAAAACTTATAGAGTTGAAAAAATCAAGATCAAGGAATCTTCCATTCAAACTCTCTGCAAGAACCTGAACACATTCTTTAGAGAGTTGTTTGCAACTTCCTAGAGAACCATCAATGCAAGGTTTCCATGATTGTTTTCATGTATCAATATAATCACCATATGCATTTGGAATTTCTACAAATCACAATTTGTGCCTATGAACAAGTCCCTCTTTAACATGAATGTGTGGCCAACCAAATATAGAGGCATCTAAATTTTTTGATAAGTAACATGTTCCATTTGCAAATATGCCAATTCTTAAAAGCCACCCTTTTAAAGTGTTTATAGTAACATATGCGGGTTCCCCTAGATAGTTAACATCAACATACTCTTCCTGGAATTTCGTGTTCAACTTGTTTAGTTCATATATCACATATGCAAGCATATGCAAACAAAATTAAACAAGAAAGATCATTTCTTATCATACCATGAGTCCTTCCCTTCATTTTTCCACAAAGTCAATATGGGAAGCATCAATACAACAAGCCTTTCAATGAATTTTCCTCTTGAAAGTCATCTAACTCCATGTACTGGAAGAGATTGAAAGGTTCCAAGTTGTATAAGTTCATTTAGAGCAATAAGTTGGCTATTTCTTTTCATAGAATTTTGCACCAAAGAATATACCTTGTTTTTCAATTTCTCAATGAATAATAATTCAGGTATTCTTTTGGAAGCATTTGATTCTACCAAAAATCCATGATGAATAATGCAATGAACACCTATAGGATTAGGTACATCCTTTTTCCAAAAAGTAACAAAGCCATTTTCATTACCAATCAGTGATGAAGCATCATCTATAGAAACTTATATCAATATTTTATTTGAAACGCCCCTTGCTTCCTTTAAATAATTGATCGCATCATATGTTGTTTTCCCTCTTCCATCACAAACATTTGTGAGCTTTAAAAACTATGAAATTGGAGGCCTCGACCCTTTTGAGACTAAAAAAGCGGCATAAACCCCAAGGTGTTTCTTTAAACTACTGTATGTACTTTCATCTAGCGTCAATGAAAAAAAGACCTATCCAACATTCTTGCAGTCTGTACCTCTTCAAGATACTTAGATATAGCAAAAAAAGTAATTATTTTTCATCCATGTGAGTTGCATATGAGATGTAGTCCTTATTCTATGGCATGTTCAATGTTTGTAATGACATTGCAATCAAGCAAAGGGATTCATATTTTGAGAGGGTTAAATCTTGTTGCACGATCCATTAAACTAATTTTATAGTTATGATCACTATTTCCTTATTTCTATCATCAATACTTGCCATGTGTTCTGTAGTAGGTTTTGCTTTCCTTTCATTTTAATATATCCATTTTACTTGTAAAATTTTATGGTTGCTTGAATTGGTAGGAACAACTAGTGAATCATGTTGCATGGTAAAGTAACCAGTGACAATTCCCCATGGTCTAGTTTCCTTATGTGTTTTAGAGTACATGCATTTAATAACTATTTTTATTCCATGTTTTGTCTCTCTCAACCACTTATACCTAATTTTCCATTCCTCATAAAACTCACGTTTTATTTTCAATTTTCTTTTCTTTTGAACGTTAAGTTCTCCCCCTTGAAATTTTTCAATACATTTTACATTATACCTAAACATATCTACATATCTAAGTATTCATTCAAATCAAAATTATACTCCTCCTTATTGGATGATGAAGCTTGTGATGTAATAAACCATCGAAAGAACTTTTGATAAACAGGTGGTTCTTTTTTCTTTGAGACATTTTTTTAATAATACATATAATATAAAGTGGAAAGCAATTAAATATTAGGCAAAGTTTTTGTTTCATGTTTTATTTCCATCCCAAGAAAATCATAAAATTGAAAAAGTTTAATGTAAAATAATTAAGAGAAATCAATGATCTTTACCTTTTCTTTTTAAAAAACTTTTTCATATTATACTTTGTCTAAAATATGTTCAATTTAATATTAGTATAGCTATTCGAACAAGCTCTAATTTTTACTAAGTAAGTGGTCTCTTCTTAAATTATATGAGTTAAAAAACTAAATTTACATGTAACGAGCAAATAAAAAAATTCAAAATCATTCTAAGAATTAATGTTCAATTTAATATTAGTATTGCTATTCAAACAAGCTCTAATTTTTACCAAGTGAACTCTTCTTAAATTATATGAGTTAAAAAACTAAATTTACATGTAATGAGCATATTAAAAAAATTCAAAATCATTCTAAGAACTAATTCATATGTATATAATTTTTAGATTTCAACATAGAAAATTTTAGTCACCCGAGATCAAATACAATTAACAATAAAATGGGAGGAACATTTTTATTAAATGAGAGGGAATTATTAATAATTAATTATTCATTTAATGGATTTAGGAGAAAAATATTGCTTTATGTTTTTGAAAAATCCTTATTATATTAAATCATTTGCAAAAAATTTAAATAAAAAATAAAATTATTAATATTTAATTAGCCTTTCATGATTTATGAATTTAAAGAACAATTTTCTCTTCTAGTCTAGTGTCTTAGTGTGTATTAGACTAAATTTTTTAACTATATTATTCAATTATTAGTCCCTGCCATACATGGAATATAACGATCGCTTCATCATCAAAAACAAGTCGACTTTGCAATACCTCTATTCATTTTATGTTTTTTTCCAATGTCTCGTAAAAAATAGATTAAAATTCTTGTTTAATTTATGAAATTAAATATTTCTGTTTTTTTACTGGTTGAATGATTTGATATGACAAAATAGCCCTGGTGGGAGGTGACATTTGTTTTAAAAATAATAATAAGAAAATTAAATAAAAATTTTAAAAACCTTAAATTGCCATGTAACTATTTGTATTAAAAATTTGACCTCTGCACATAGAGGATTTGACATATGCATGATCTTGTGATCTTGACCTTGGAGTTATAGTGGTACAATATGCATGTTCCAAATGATTCACAAGCATGAAGGCCCAAATCTTGATCAAGAAGGCAAATCTAGATAGTAGATTCATTTCGCTCATGTTTTGGAACAATAGGCCCAATCCTTCTACACTTTACCATTTACATCCATAAAGCCATGACAATCCCATCCTACCATTATAATCAGTCAAAAATATGTGTTTCACCTTTCTTATCTTCATTCTCTTTCCTTCGCATAGTAACTAGACACTTTTTGTTGCCTCTTTGGGCCACTATGCTTCCTTCCACCTCTTTTGGCTGCTATGCTCCCCTCCCATTATTGCTTGTAAAAATCCAAATTATCTTAAACCTCCAAAACCTTATCAAACCCACAAATATGACTTGCATGTGCTCGAGCAATAACCACAAAGAGCAGTAGTGACATATATCATGTACTATAAAATCAATTGGATGATAGTTCTGTGAGTAATATAGTGCAATTGAAATGATTGATGTACCAACATTGGTAATTCAATAGCTCTCTCTAGGAATTAGAGAAATTGTCAAAATTGAAATATCAAAATTGAATTTACCATTGAAGTCCTACATAGAGAGAAGGAACATTTATAATTGAAGCACATGCAAATGAATGCAAGTTGTCATGTCTAGGGTTGTGTATATTGCCACTTGAATTTTCCTTTACTTTCAAGTGCCACTTTTGGCAACAAAGCAGTCAAAATTACAATATTTTTTTGAGGAATTAGCCTTAGATCTCTTGTAGACAACCATTTTGGAAAACCATCATTGAAAAAGGAAAACGTGGTGTCTTGAGTGAACTGAGTGTTGTGGAAATTATTTTAATGATTGAGATGTCCAAATTTGTTTGAGAGGTGCTAAGCCAAGTTTGCACATTTCTTGCCTCGTCCTGTAGTGACACTATATTGAAACTTTGTACAATTGAGCTCCAACTATTTAGTTTTTCTATAGTTGCATTCATCAAATTTGAATAGTCCAAAAGAGGCATATTATGAGTTATTGCATCTTTTTTTTTTCAAATCCAGTTTAAGGTCTCAAAGCATGACATTTAGTGTCCATGGGCATGCTAAACGAGTTGACAAATTACTTGAAACAAGCTAGCAATTTTTTTGTGATGCACAACCAGGGTCTATATGTTACCGACACAACTAGAGTACAACATGTACATAACTCAAACACTTAAACATTCTTGCAATTGCAAATGCTATAGGACTAATTATGGACACAATTAAATGTAAACAATTAGACAAGAGGAAGGGACATAATATAACTCTTTATTGAATAGTATCGTAATGTCATCCTATAGCTTACAATGTGGAGGTTTGTATCACTCCAAGTTTCATAAAATATCATAATGGAAAGATCAACTTACAATCCCCAGTCTAAAATTTCAAACTCTAAATCAACAGTTGTAATCCTCCTCTTATGTTGTAGCATGTTGGAGTTGAATCTCTCTTCAAGCGTACACATTCAATTTATTATTTCTCTATAGTTATTCATCTCACATAGGATCTCAATAGTCCTTACAATTATTTGTATTAATAGCATTGCCTCTACAACTTCCCATCCTTGGTGAGTGATCAATTTCTCTTAAATGACTTCCAATATTTATTTATTTATTATTTTTATCTCAATTATTTATCTTTTGCTCCAATAATAATGTGTGGATATTAAAGCTTCGCATTTCCTCTCTCTTGTAGAAATGTTGACCTCCTCATTCCCTCCTACAAAACAAACTAAACAAAAAAAGCAGATTCAAATAAATACGTGATGATTATTACATGATCCCAAAGATGCTCCTGCATCACATACCCTTAGTCAGAAAACATCAACATACAACTTATATGGATTGAACTGTGGACCATTCTAACGATGTATGCCATTGAAGGTGATCTAACTCTTCTTTAGTAATCGACAATGAATCCTCCAAGTTCTTATTCTTCCATTTGACTAAATATTCTAAATAATCTCGGCCTCGAGTCCTCCTATTAACCCTCATTGCTAGTATTTCTTCAATTTCTTTTGTTGGCTTAACTAGTACTTGTCTTTCCCATTCTTCCATGGTGCCTATTTCACCATCCTCTTCTCCTTCATGGAACTCATTTACATCACAAACATTAATATTGGAGGAATATAAAATATCTCCAACAAATCCAACTTGTAGGCATTATCATAAATCTTCCTCGAAATCTTACGTGAACAATTTTCTTATACTTGAGCCTGTTATATGTTCCTCTGAGAAATCTATCCTTCCTCAAATATGCCATCACAATATCTCATGTAATTTTTAGCACCAATGGAGCAACCTTAAGTTGTCTGATTTTATATCCTCGGACTCTCATATACCAAGGTTGGTCTCCCATATACCAAGGTTGTAAGGCAAATAGTGACTTAATGGAAGTATGATCATGAACAATCACATGCAATCCATGTATGAGATAACTTCCCTTGACAAATTTGAGAGGTTTAAAACTACATCATATATAAATAGACATTTCCTAAAATAGGTGAAGAGAAGACGAGAAGATTGTTTCCAATAGCATTGAGTACTATTTAGTGGTTTGTAGGGAGGGAGAAGCATAGTGCTTCTTGCTTTCCTTCATAGTGTTTTGTTGTCGTCTCTCCTTCTTACTTCTGTAATACCCCCATTTTGACCCTTAGGAT
>NWUY0300014033.1:13583-24451 GCA_004151065.3 Larix sibirica
TCCCCTTGGGGCATTAGAAAAATATCATTGAGTATTTGTATTTTTTATTTTCAATGGATTAATGTAAATGAATTAGTTAATTTGATATTTCCCTTAATATCTCAAGAGGAATTCCTCCATGGAATGTAATCTAATCCAAAAAATTATTTTCAAGTTTTCCATATTGCCAAGCTCTCCAAGTATTATTCCACCTAGACTATTTGCAAACAATGAAAGATACTTTACTTTTTTCATCCTCCCATACTCACCCTGAATGTGTCCCCAAAATAAATTTCCTTTGAGGTCAACCTTCCTGAGCTTCACGAGATATCTCAAACCAAGTGGCAATGCCTCGAACAAATTGTTGGATTTTACATGTAGGACTTCTACATTCTTCAATTTTAATCTGTTGGAGGCGAGACTTCCATTGAGGATGTTGTGAGACACATTGATTATCGACTTACGATATTGTAAAGAAAATATATACAAGGATAAAGAGAGTACCTTTGATTTCAATTATTTGATTTCAATGTGTTTTACACTGCAAGTATGAAATTTTGAACCACTTTCTAAAGTGGAGATGCTAATTGATTTCTTAGTCTGATTTCTACCAACCTATAAATTTATAGTTTTTCTTTTGTAAAATATTCACCTACAAGTTCTTACTCTCATATCTAATCAAGCTATAGTCTCACATAAGAAAGCTATATCCCCCCTTCACCAAGCCATAAACCAATATTCCCAAGTTACAAACCCAACTCAACCAATTACAACCCAAATTCACCTATTTACAACCCCATATCCCAACATACAACCCCACTTCACCTTCATATAGTCCCACATCGCCTTCATATTTCCCAAAATCTCCAACTTATAGCCCAACTTATTCGACATACATCCCAACTTCCCTAAAGTCCCCATAGTGAATTTTAGTTGAAAGAAAACTATAAATAATTAAATCCCATATATAGAAAACAAATCCCCAAACATATTGATCTTCAACTATAATGCAATGTGAATTCGAATTGAATAAACATATGAACCATTGATCATAGTATACATATATACATAATTGACCTAAAATATTCATTGGAAAAAATACAAATCTAAGATCAAATTGTTCATAAAATAAAAATGCTATGACCCATTCAATATGTAATTTTGAATTGAGGACTTTACATGGTTTACAATGCACTAGCCCTAGTGCACCTGAATAAGAACAAAAGAAATAATAGCACTATTATTGGTCCACTTACATTAGTATACCACACCACCTAAGAACATTGTGAACTCTAGAAAACATATGCCTTATCAAGTGGTTGATTTAAGGTTATAGGGACCCACTAATGCGAATGCAGTATATAAAACACCAACAATGGAACATAGAGTTATGCTAGCTTAACATTACGTTAAGTTTTATGAACACACCACATGCAATGTTTTTTTTTCACACGGGAAAAAACTATACTTGTATTAGTTATATGTCAAGATAGTCATACAAAAATAGTAAACAGACACCCTCAAAACTGTTCAGACATACAGTATCTAGTCGGAAAGGAACAATGTAGAAAGTACTCACTAAAAACAATACAAGGAAAATACAAATAATGGTCCACAAACCATATGTAAACAAATTGCAATAGAGCATTGTCCATGAAAAATATAAAAGATAGCCATAAGTTACCATTACCAATTACATTCATGTCAAAAAAATAATCAAAGAACCACTGCTAATCGATATCCGACGTATCTAAATAAGCTAGTGCCATATATAAATATATCTATTCCCACATGCAATGATTTATAAGAAGCAACATGTACGATGCATGATAAAATGCACCATCGCAATGTTACCAATGTGTACTCTGTCCATATTTTCTTTCTATTGTAGTTGAAAAAAGCTTTGGGGTTTTGCAAAATAAAATCAAGAATCAGTTTCAATGATAGATGGAGAGTGGAGATCAACTTTAGGATGTCAAAAGAATGATAGTCTATGTCATATCACATGCGTTCAGTGAAAAAAGAAATGGTGATAATTGAAGGGGATGATTGCACTAAAAGATGGTAAAAAACATAAGTATGATGTTATGTTTTCTAAAACCTAAGGCGTGGTGCACTATGCATTTCGATACCTTGATAGGTCGTTACAGATAGTGCACTTGTGAAATGATAAGACTGGGGAGTATCAAAGCCATTGTTTTGTGGTGTGCTTTTTATTTCAATGCACTACTGGGTCTTTTCTATTGGGGAGGAAAACCTTTATCTAGTTTAAAAATCAACATTTTGGATCTCAATCAAGTGAAAGTGATTCAATTATAAGGGGAACCCAATGTTCAAAATGCACTAGTGGGTTGTTAAATATATCATATCGATATGCTTATATAATTATGGCATATTGATGATTTTTTTTCCACAATATTCTATGACCCCCACCTTCGTTAAAAACTTGTCCTTGAAAACTTTATTAAAGGGAGATGAGACTTCATTAAAATATCCACTAAAATTTGTTTTCTTTGTAATGAAATTCAAAAATAAGATCAATTGTTTTGAGTGGGCCTAATGATTAAGAACATGTGTTTCCTACTTAAAGGTTATATGTTTGAATCAAAAAAATGATAGGGTATGTACAACCATATAAAATTAGAGTAGTCGAATAACAACATTGAATGTGTTTATTGTCCCATAGACAAACGATTCTTGTGCATGAATTTGATATTTGGCTTGGCCATAACCTTAAAAATAAATTATTATTATTAAAAAAAACTCTATAAAATAAAAATATAATATAATTAAAAATTAAAACATCGTCCTTGTTTTAATAATGTACAATGTGAAATAATTACAGAGAGGCTCGCTATGACCTATATTAGAAATACAAAAATAGGATATAATTAATGAGTAAAGCATTTTCAAATCCCGATAGAACAATTGGTTTCGACGGGCCTACTTCTACATGCAACCCGAATTCGAACCCTGTAAGGTAGATGGGAGGATACACTTAAAATCCAACCATGCTAAGTGTTGGTGTGGCATAGGACATGTGTGATCCCTAGGTGATTTTGATGGCTTCGATTCCCTTGAGTCATGATTTGTTAAGCCATAGGTTAGTCCCGCAAGTCAAAGAAAAACAAGCCAAAAAAAGAGTAAAGCATCCTCTTATACCAATAAAGAACATGTGTAACATTATAGAGAGGCTTTCCATAACCTTTTATTAGTAATTTCCAAGCAATGGATATTGCAATAGCTAGAGTTTCACATTGTATTAATTTTGTTGAATCCTAAGCTTTTGTCCACGGTTTTCCAAAATTATTCTTTAAACCTATTTTATGAGAAATGAAAAAACATTTTTGACATTTTTAATTTTATAATTTGAATTTTTTTATTTGATAAATTGAATTTTTTACTAGATGCAAAATTGTGATGGAAATTAATAGCGCCCTACGTGTTCATTTTTTTCTCTATATTTTTCATAACAAAAAATTATTTAGAAAATAGGAATTTTTTATAAAATCATCATTTACTTATTCAATGAAATTTTGGTAGTCGATGCCTTGTTGTAATCAATGGCTATTCAATGATATCTCAACAATCAATACCTTGTTGCAATCAATGCCTCATCTACAATGCCTTTTTTGAGAAGAAGAAAAAAAAGTACTTTTCCTATTTAGAGAATAAAAAAGTAAAAAATATAACTCACAGAACTACCCAAGCAGTTTCAAGATCATTTCATCCCAAACACCAGATCATAGAACTCTAAATAGTCTAACAGATAGCATAAACAACATATGGAGTTGTGTCTACAATAACTAAAGTTTATCATTCACAATAAATTAAACTAAAACTAAAAAATGGAGACATGGCCCTTATGTTCCAGCATATCCTCGATGTATTATTCCCAATGTAGATGGCCATCCGTGAGATGCAAAGCATCTTTTGAAAGAGAATCAGCAATAGTGTTTAATTCTCTATAAATATGTTGAATCTCCCAGTTGTGGAGGCTGTCCAAGATACCATTGATTCTGTTACACCATTGCATAAGATCAATAACCTGAAGATTCCCAGTATTTCTTTCCCAATTGACAGTATTCAAATAGTCCCCAAATAACTTGATAGAATCAATGTCCAAGAACACAAAAAACCTCAAAAGACACCATAAAGCAAGTAACTCTGCCTTTGTGTTTGTGCCAATACCACGGTTCAGCCTCAATTTGAAGTTGTGAGAGTATTTTATTACAAGGAACGCACCTCCACCACATTTTCCATCCACAACTGCACCATCAAAGAACCCATGTGCTTCCATCATAACAGGAAGATCTATGATAACCCTAGAATTTATATTTTTTTCATGTATCGGATGAAGTTCCTCAAACATATTTAGAACCCTGCTTTTACCAACATTTAAAGAAGGAGTTATATCTTCAAAAATAGCAGCATTCCTGAGATTCTAGGTTACCCAACAAATAAAAATAGGAAGGAATCTGTGGTTTTTGACAGAGCTATACCATAAATGAAAGCTTTTATCTAGAATCTATTTACCCCAGTTAATGGGGATATCCAAATGGGAGCGAACATTATACCACATATTTAATGTAAAAGATCATGGACTAAAAATGTTATCAACAGTCTCTTGTGCATATTTACACAAAAAACATCTACTAGGCCCCTCCCAACCACACTTAATCAAGTTATCCCAAGTGAGAATGGCATTTTCCAAAACAAGCCAAAAAAAAGCATTTTAATTTCTTTGGTATTTTCCACTTCCATAACTTCTCAAACCACCATTTAGGAACACTATAGTTATCAAATTTTTCTATCAAGAGATAAACATGTTTGGCTGTTACTTATCGCTTCTTTTTGTTGCCAGTCCATAACAATTTGTCTTCTGTTTTTGAAAGTCTGGTCCCCGCAGTATTCAAACAAGTAACATATGTATTCCATTCAATTTCAAACACCCCCCAATTCCCAAGTCTACTACACTATACCAATAAGAACCAAATTTCCCCCACCAATCAGATTTTTTGATCTGAGAGAGTGTTTTGTATCGAATCTCTTGCACGTAATCAATAATATCATTTGAAAGTTTATAGCTGTCTTCACACCCCACAATCGGGTCAATTCCAACAAGTGTTTTCTCACCTATGCCAAACTTCCATGCAAGGTTCTTATTTATCAAATGAAATGATTTTAAAAAACCAGACTAGAAACTGGAAGAGTTTTTTATTGCTTTCCCATGATTTTTGATCCATTGTATAGTGTCACCTTTTATGTATTTTCCATGAGTAACCTTGTTCCATAAAGAAACACCCCATAAACCTTGCCACATGCTTTTCATTCTAAGAGCAGTATTGAACCCTCCATATTCTTTATATACAAACCACCCTTGTGTTTTGGTAGAGATAATTTCTTCCAATTTGCTAAGTTGAACTTGTTCTTTCCCACCATGCCAGACCAAAGAAAATTGAACATCAATTTATGCAACATCTCCAAGATATTTTTGGGAACATATGCCAACATAAACCAAAACACGGGTATACCAACTAGAATGGATTTAAGTAAAGTAGGCGTTCTTTGTGTAAATATGCACAAGAATTTGTTGATCACATTTTTATTTCATGCTATTTTACATTAAATCTGTGGCATATTGAATGCTCAATTATGCAACATTGCACTTTCTACTTTTCTTTTGATTACCTTTAGACCATATTGATTTTTATTGTAAGGCAATTGGGATGAAGAGGGACTAATCAATTCCAATATGTAAGGTAGGTGATGATTAGCAAAGTAACAAGACCCAAGCAATGGAGTAGTTGACCTCCACCATGGCCTCTTTGCCTACATTTTCTACCAATTTTGTGATGGCTAAATTAATAAAATGCAAGTAGATATTTAAAACATTTTCCTTCGGAATAAAATTTTCTATTGCGCCGCTAGTTTACTCATTTGAAACCCACATTTGTAGTTGGATCTTTAGTCTTCTCTCTTAGGTGATTATAAGTTATAATTATTATTTATTTCCAATATGATCATGACTGAGTCAGCCTACCTACCTTTATTGCCTTAGCCACCTACCGGCAATAAGGGAACATAGAACCCCCCGGTTCATTTCAAAACAGAGAGCATTATCCATTTACCTAATACAAAGCAGAAATATGAGGGGGTGCTCATAAGAGCAAGGATAAAAGCATAAGAGGTTAGAAGCTAACCCCTTAAGGAGGTAGGAATATACAAAATTAACAAAATGCAGGTAAATATTTAAAAAAATTTCCTTTGGAATAAATTTTTCTATTGCGCCACTAGTTTACTCACCTGAAACCCACATTTGTAGTTGGAACCAAGTTCTTTGGTCCTTTTCCCTTAACCTATTATAGGGTCCTAACATAGATGCATCAACCTTGGGACGAGACTTTATAAGCCTACCTCACAAACAAAAATAGTAGTGGTTTTTACCAATACCTATTATTATTTCTCAAGAATAAATATTCTTATTGTAGTAGTTGTAGTAGTTTTAGTTTATATGTAAAATGAATATAAGCACTTCTATCCTAAATAATTTTTTACATGAATGGCTACCAGCATAGATCCATCTTAAACCTGGATCTACCAAGCACCAAGAGGGATGCAATTTCTTGAGTTGTGATTTTTTAATCTTAATCTGTTTATACGTCTAGAAAAAAATTACACCTCAAGAAATTGGATNACTTCAATCCAAGGTCAACTTCAATCCATACTTGACTTTTAAAGAAAGTTAACCTTCAAGGAGGTAACTTTAATTTATTTTTAAATGTCATAATTTTTTATCACAAAATATATTTAATTATGAAAACTTTGAATATAAAACTTTATTTTAATCCATTTAAAAAAACATCTTTTAAATATTTACGTATATATATTTATATTTAAATTGAACCAATAAATACTTAAATTATAATAGAGTGAGAATAATTTAATCAAAGTCAATTTGCAAGTATCACGACCATAGTTGATTTGTTTGATTTGCCTTCTTTCTTTGAATAGCCGTAGTCTAAAGATTTAAGAACTCCATAATTTATACATCATGACGCGTTAATTGTCATATTTGTGTCTTTGGCGAAAGATACAAATATATATAAAAAAAATATGACGTTATTCCTCGAATCATTTATACATCATGACGCGTTAATTGTCATATTTGTGTCTTTGGCGAAAGATACATTATATATAAAAAAAATATGATCAATGGCATTGTTCCACTAAAGAGGAACAATGTAATGTGAAAAGACCTAAAGCTGTGTGGAAAACTATGCCTAATATATTATGACTTTCAAACATGCCTCCATACAACCCTACTCACTGCTCCGAGGATTCAATCTTGCCGTATACTTACTTCATTCAATGTTTCTATGCTATAAAAGATGTCTCGTAGAAATAAATAATATCACTTCGAAATGGAGTTGCATCGTAGAAATAAATAATATCACTTCGAAATGGAGTTGCAGTCAAATTTTAAACGCGGTTTTTGGAGTCAAAGTACCATTAATTAATTGGGTTACTTAATAAAGTAGACGTATTTCAATTTTTTTGGGATTCATTGACTGAGTTGATAAAAAATTTACGATCTTAACCAGATAAATTTAAGTCTTAAATAATTAAGAACGAAAGTCAAAATTTTAAAATAAAATTCGTAACTTATTTTATAGAATTTGTACATTTTTTAACTGAATCTCTAAATAAAATATGTCTCCGCCAAGAATAGCATGAAGTCAGTGGGATGCGTAAAGATGCCACGTTGATGATAGTGATGCAGGGGACAAGAACGACATACCCCACATGACAGCGCTCCCCCCGGATTCCCTCGCCCACTTTTAATCGGCAGGATTTATAATCCCTATGACCTAATCACAACGTGGACCCCGCCCACACCGCCTAACACGTCCTATTCCATTCACTTGTCGCCACTCATCTCTACCGTTTCCACCCCGTCGCCGTCGCCTCCTGCCATCCGCTTGAGCGTTAGGAGGCAGGGGACCCACCTCTGCTTTTTATTTTCCGTTGAACTTCCACGCTATATCCCTCGTAACACGGAAGGAATCATCCTTTGCGGTTCCGTTGGAGCCTCATAATGCATAGGCCCTAAGGCCCTTAGGCCCCTATTACTATTAATATGCACAACCTGCCTACCATTAACCTCATCTCTTCTGCCCCTGTTACTATTAATTTCACAGCAAAATTGACGTGTACATCAAGTTGCAGATTTATTAACTACCATAAATACCAAAGAAGAATAGCGACCAGAGAAACATATCTCCGCTGCGCTTTAGACGATCGATCTGATTTCTGATAAGATCTGATTTGCATCCATCCATTCGTTTCCTATGGATATTGATCATCTTCCCACTCAACTAGAAAACCGGGCTCAGGTGTACTGCGTGACAGGAGGAGGAGGATATATCGGATCATGGCTCGTCAAGACTCTGCTGGAGAATGGCTACACAGTGCATGCAACTCTCAGAGATCCATCAAAGAATACCTTCCTTCGCTCACTTCCAGGATCCCAAGAGAGGCTTCATCTTTTCACGGCAGATCTTTGCGAGGAAGGCAGCTTTGATTCTGCCATCCATGGCTGCCATGGCATTTTTCATGTTGCCACTCCCATGGTGTTTGGAGAATGCAAGGATCCTGAGGTAAGCATTTGTATATTTGTTAATAGAAAAGAAGTAACTATTAATATAGTTATTTAATTTGTGATGAATAAATATTGATAGGTTATAGGTTAAGTGTTATGAACTGATAATATATAATATGTATATGTATAAATAGAAGGAGATAGTGCAAGCTACAGTTCAAGGAACTCTAAATGTTCTAAAATTGTGTAAGAAAGCAGAAAGTGTAAGGCGTGTCGTGTTCACTTCATCTTTGGCTGCAGCCTTGTCACTTGACAAGCCTTTACTTGTTCTCGATGAATCGTGCTGGACTTCACTGGATGTTATCAGGAAAACTAGTGCAAAGGCTCCTGATGACATGGTCTAAGCTACACTAATTTGCTAAAGCAAATTTGCAGTTGTTTTATGAAGAAACAAAATTTAGCTCAGCATGGTAAAGTTTATTTTAACTTAGCCCTAATAGAAATGCTTAAAATATAGATAATTCAAGTGATTCAAGCACTGCCATGGGTAATCAATGCACAACTTTCTCACTTGCATTGAAAGGACCCATCTCTTGCACTAGCCTTGTCCATCTAGTCCACCTATGATCCCTAATTCCTCATACAATGTCAAGGGGCCCTTGGGAAGTGTCACATTGCCACTAAATGGGGTCAAAGGGAAATGTCCCAAAACCTCAACAACATTTAGTGTAGAAAATGCCATGTGCACCTACCTTTAGAGCTTTTGTGCACTCATTCAAGCGTTGTGCACACACTTCAATGTGGGCACACTCAGTGTTCTCATGCTCATTTCAACACCCTCATGCACATTTCAAAATCTTGTGCGTGAGGTTCCAAATTTGTGCCTACACCATGGTGCCAACTATTGCTAGGATTGTTATACATGCACATCAACAATAGATCGTGATGCACCAAGAAGACAAACAATGCTGATAGTTACAAAAAATTGCCTTTAACAACTAAGTTTTGATTTTGTAACCAAATGTATTCTTGATACCAATGTATACTATGATAGATCACACAACAAGTTAACAAATAGTTAGTCATTTGTTTTGCTATCCCATGCTCTCTAATTTTCTTTGTATGCACATTGTTCATTATTTTCTTTGATTTATGTTCACGCTTCGGTTCCAATAACTTAATCGGTCCAATTTATTTAAGTTGTATTTCAATTTGCATCCAGGAATCATATCNCCTTTAACAACTAAGTTTTGATTTTGTAACCAAAATGTATTCTTGATACTAATGTATACTATGATAGATCACATAACAAATTAACAAATAGTCATTTGTTTTGCTATCCCATGCTCTCTAATTTTCTTTGTATGCACATTGTTCATTATTTGCTTTGATTTATGTTCACGCTTCCTTGCCAATAACTTAATCGGTCCAATTTATTTAAGTTGTATTTCAATTTGCATCTAGGAATCATATCATTAAGTGTACCCTAACTTATCTACAAATGTGAACTAGCCTTTAGCTTGTTTAGAATCAACTTTATGTTGTCACAAATTTATCACTTAAGAATTCAAACCCACAGATGTGCCTTACTATGCATTGTATACAATTTATACTTAAGGTTTTAAATGTTTTCATTGGTGGGTAAAAGGGGATCGGGAATAACCCCCATCCCCTTGGGGTGTGTGTGTGTGTGTGTGTGTGTGTGGCGTGGTCGACGGGGTTTGACCCCATGACCCTCCATACCATAATAAATGCCCCATCCAATGCACCATCAGTGCTCCTTTGGGGGGATGAACCATACAATATACTTTTGAATTGAAAGCGGGATTCAATCCCCAAAAGGGTGTGGGCCCCAACTGTGTCCTACATGGTATTTAAACCATGTTTTTTGCCAACGATGCGGATAATACAATTGGAGTTTAGAGATTGGGAATTGAACAATGCCATTGGTTGGCATGAATACTGAGGTGGTTTTGCAAAACAATGTATAGAACATTGTATTGATTTGCGTGCCAAAGGGGGTCTCTATGCACCTGTGGGGAATATAGGCGATTTTATACTCGTTTTTCTCAAAACTTCGAGAGGACCGCAATGGCAATGACAGTGTTTGCATTTTAATAGCGTATTTTGTAGGCTTAATTAGAAATCATGTACTTTCAACCATTTAAAGATTAATCAATTGATCTCACATTGGAACTGGACCCGAAGATGTATCCCATTCAGGGTGAACTCCATTATCAAATCTTCATCTCCATCTTATGGAATATGGATTTAAGGAAGCATATGA
>NWUY0300014035.1:17839-30108 GCA_004151065.3 Larix sibirica
CATTGGAAGATTTGTCAAGTACACCAATATAATTCTTACTAGCCTCCTTGACATCTACTTTTGCTATAGCCTACAAATAGAAGAGAATGATTAATTAGGAAATATATTTTTGTGGAAAAGAAAACCATAGGTTCCCCATGGCATCATTTATCCCAACCACCCACCTGAAATTAAAAATGGCTTAACCAAAATTAGATTGGGATTATGATTCGAGTGATCGGCCATTAGGTTGCACTTGTGGGGAATATCAATGTATATGTTTTAATGATGATATTAGTAGGAATGTAATAAAGTTACTTCAGATGCAAATAAGTTTTTTTCCTTGACTAGAGGATTTGATCAATCTATTTCAAACAATTTTTTTTATGGAAGCACAAGTTCTTTCTTCTCTATTTTTTGATAAAGGAACATGGCTAAAATGCAACTCTTTTCTTGTTATGTATCCAATTTTTTTTATCTAATGTTTGTTTCTATAATTTTTTCTTTTCTTCCTTTTATGCATGAATCTTATATGTCTTGTTTTGCTACCATTTTTTGCCAATCAGATCTAAAACATGAAAAATAAAGATGAAATTAATGCATATTAAGTATACCAAGTTAAATTAAAGAAACTCTAATAGAGTGGGCATCTAAGACTCCTCATTCATACCAAATAACTCAAGATGGTGTGTCTTAAGTTTCATAAAACAAGGTGGCATACAACTAGAGAAATTTCATAGCAATTATAATAGAAAGTAAATTAGATAAAGCAATTGAGTGTGAGAAGTCATATGTAATTAATTGCAACTCACGCATGCTCATTCATATATTGCAACCTAGTTGTTATTTGATGTTAATCACAGGGAAAACCAAATATATATCCATCAGATATTGATTCAGATAGTGATGGTTGTCTTGAAGCACAAAAAGAAGGAGAAACATCAAGCAACATGCCTAGAACAACTAGAGGTAGCAATGTTAAAATAAAATTTTAAAAATCTATGGATTTGTTTCTTGCTGAAAGAGGGTCATTCTCTTATGAAAATGAGATTGACAGAGACAAGGAAGTCCCATTGAAATACACACATTATGTGAGGAAATGGGAATCAAACCCACTTCCCGAGGTAAACAATGATTTTTTTATTGGTGGGAGAACATATCGAATTGATCCTTCTAGTTTACATGGTATGGGGATCTTTTCAACATATGGTGTAAATGTTCCATACAACTATGAAGTTGAATTGATGGATTATGTGGGTCAAAAATATGATTATAAAAATTGGATATGGATAGGTCAGTAGTTACCGAGTATGTGCATATATGGAATCTGTGCAAATTATAAAAAATTGAAAGAAAACAATCAACACAAAGGATATTTGATAATTCATTCTTCACGCAGGTGCAGTTTTATTAAAGAGGAATTATGCATTTTGTAAAGAGTTTGATCTCAACGTTTCGAACCTTAATGCAGGTCCATACTCAGGAGAACTTAAAAGATCATGGATTCCTCACTTATCTTAAGGGTATTAATATGAAACAACGAGAATCTCAACATGTAAGGTCGGCTTTAAGGATTGTGTTGAAAATCTCTATGAGGAGGTTGATTGGTTTTCTATATATATATTGATGGAAGGAAAAAAGCTTCAAGAAATGTTGTTGGTTTTATAAATAGTTCACATGCTAGAAGAACGAACAAGCTACCCAATTGTATGTTTGAGGAGCATGAAGGGAATAAAGTTGTTGTTTGTGCAATAAAATCAATAGCTGCAGGGAAGAAGTTGTTGATCGATTATGATTTGAATAAAATTAATGATTAGTGTAATTGTGATTTATCACATATATTCATTATTTAATATAGAAAATTTTCCTTAAAATGTTGAGTAAAAAATTGCCCGTTATTTGTGTTGCAAGCTGATCAGGGGAAAGGCATTGACCATGGGTAGGTCAAATAATATACATCCAATCCATTATTTATATGTTAATTATTATCATTATTGTTTGTTGATGTACTAATCCAATGATATTATTCTAGTTTATTGATGTTATATGTTTTGATTATTTGTAGGCTCCTACATCATTGCATCATCTTGATCAAGACAATGTAGAATACTATGATGCTCCTAACCTGCTTTCCGCTATTAGAAAACAAGTCGAGAAATGGGAACTTGATATTCAAGGATTAATGGTTGCTGAATATACTCTAGAAAAAAGAACAAAGATATCATATCTTGATGTCAAAAATAAATTAGTACAATGTACATGTTTTTGAAATTGTATCCATCAATTGATTTAATGAATATGATATTGCTTTTAATGAATCCAAGTGTTTGACATAGAGTTATCGTTTTTTAGAACTTCTTGAGAAAGGAATCCCCCAATGTTGGGAGCATCAAACAAGCATTTTTTCTTGAAGCCTATGCTCCTACTGATCCTATAGGTTTTACACCCAGTGTCACTACTAGTACCCCTGCTTCTACATCACCCAGTATTGGTGCCATTCCATCTACAAACCCGGCTAGTTCCATCCCTGGCTCTACTCTTGTGCATCCTTCATAAGATGTTGATATGATTCCCAATACATCAAACATAATCATCAAGAGAACCGAGAATTTACCGATTTGTTTACAGATGGACCATGGACTAGTTCTAGTGAAGGATTGAAACTCCATGGTAATTTCTAATTAATTCATCAACATATTATCATTTTACAAAACAAATAATATTTTTATGTTGATTTTATCTATATACTAATCACAATATATGATTTCAATAGAAGGGAGTAACTTCTTCTATCAAGCATTGCAGGAAAAAATGTTTTCTCTTTTTGCACCAACAGTTAGAACAAGTTATAAATACCAACCCAAAGGATTGAAAAAAAACTCGATGAAACACATGACCATATTGTTTGGTCCTATGTTCAACCAAAAGGCAGTTGAAACCTTGGTGTGGAAGTACTTGAAATCATTGCGTTAAATTTACCACATTAATATTAATCGCCACCCTAATTATGAATGTACTGGACTAATTCCTATAGGAGAGTGCGCTGCACTAATCGAGGATGCCAAGGAGAAGAAGATGAAAAAATAGGGATCCTTGCCGCCAAGTGTTGGAGAACCACACAGGTAAATGTGATAATATATCATACCATGAACTTATAACTTATATGCATTTGACCATAATAATTAACTTCACACTTATTGTAGGCTGAAAGACATTGCAAAGGCCACACATGCCCAATTGGAGAAGGTTGGCCAACACAAACTTGGCCCTAGGGGCTATGTTAAAGTAAAAGGGATATATGTAAGTACTAAGATTTAAAAGTTGTCATTATTGATTTGACAACTATAATTTAAAATATTTCCTTACTAAAATGTGTTATGTTATGGTATGTAGGCAACAGACTTTGGCTTCATGCCCACCGCCGAAGACCTGAGAGTTTCCTTCACCGGAGGGTATAATTCCCTGGTTGAAATGAAAACGGGCAATAAAGATAACACTTCTGCTGTCAACAAGGAGGTATATAACTTCAATACATTTCAATATTATTTGGTTCTACATGAAATAACTACAAATGTAATTGCCGCAGGCAGTACATGAAGATATAAATATTCCATAGGAGCCAGTTTTAGAGACTGAAAGTGTTGATTGGCAGAGGTTATCCCTACTGGACCATGTAGCATGAATGAGGTAACTGGAAACTTATACCTTTTGGATTTATGTATAATATGAATGTTGAGGTGATTTGCAAATAGTTTTCATTAATTACAACTGAAGTGGATCACACTCGACCGCCTACACAAAGATGTATTTTGCATACCGATTAGGAACCAGTACCAGAATCAACAACTCGAGAAGAGCATGGGGAAGAAGATGCTATCGTCAAAATTGTGGGCCTTTTAAAAAAGAAAAAAACCTAGAAGGAAGTAGTGTAGTAGAGATGAAATATCTTATTTGATAGGCAAAACTTTGTTGTGCATTAATGTACTATATGTACTACATTGGGTATTGTTTATAAAAGTTTAATGCACACTGATTTGATCGGATTTCTAGATGTTTATATGCATGAATCTTATATGTCTTGTGATATTATATTTTATGATACTATTGATTTTTTATGGTTGTTCTTATAGTTAATATAAGTTTAAATGAGTGTTTGAATCAGTAAATATTCATGATAAAAACTGTATCATTGGGTGCATTCACAACATAAGTGAATATCCTTGGATCATGATGCAAAGTGAATAATATGATTTTTGTTTTGCTACTATATATGCATGGATAACAACAACTTGGTTAGATTTTTCTAGCATTAACAAACTCTTTCTATTGGTAATTTCCATCATTCTTCCATAAGGATCTACAATATAGTAGGCCATTATGAAATGGTGATCCCAAAACAAGGTCAACTCTGTGTTGTAGTAAGAATTGTATCAGTAGTACTCCTTTTGGATCCTCAAATAGGTCATTATATTGTTTGATTGTTGCATCAAATTGTAATTGTTGTTGAGTGAAAGTGCCCATTCCATCCCACTTAAGACTACTTATAAGTTGCTAGATGTGTTCAAGGTGTTTATAGATGAGATAGCGACACTACATGGGGTGCACACGGAGATCATCTCATACCATGCATCAATGTTCATCGACAAGTTTTGGATAGGGTTTTAGACATCTTTGGCCACTTAATTGATCCTCGATACCATACAACATGCCACATCTTATTTCTACCACTTGGGAGAACACAAGTTTGACGTGTCAAGAGTTCCCTTTTCTTAAATTCACAGTAACTTCATGATGATTTTTTTTGGAGAGGGGTATAATATATTGCTACATATTTTCCTAAACTTAGTAGTATATATTTTGAGGGAACCTGGATGACTAGATGAGCTCACATTGCACTTAAATGGAATTATACAATGTGATTTTTTTGGATAACCCATTTGATGATATTTTATATATGCCTATTATGCTATGTTTTGTGTGTATGAAATTTTTGGATGAATCATGGTGTGCTTGCTTTCTTTATGGAATATGTTGTGTTCTGGATTTTGTTTGCATTTCATGGAGCATTATGAGATGTATCTTGGTTTATGATCACATTGAGGATGTGAATGGAAATATGGAACTACGATACATTTTGGTTAATATATTATGGCTTTGTGCTAACCTATGATCTCATTGGTACATATGGATAGACATGATAAATAAATATGATGCTCCTAATGGGGTACCTAGTGTGTTAAGAAAATCTTGCAAGTCCTTTGGACTCTCAGAGAGGAGTTGAATATGAGAATTTGAGTTGGGGTTGGGAGACTTGTGGTCTCAATTTAACTTGTAATGTGTATATGATGGTTGTTTTATAAATATTGGGGTACTAAGTCCTATTTAATAGTATGCTCCTAAATGTGTAAAAAAACAAGGGGTATGCCTTATTAGCTAACCATTGTTTAGGTGGGGACATTAGAGAGTAGGTAACACAAGGAGGGGTAGAGATAATATGCCTAATGAAGGTGGAGGGACCCTTTAGCCCCTTAATGTCATCATTATCTTATATGTTTGCACTTAACGAACCATTTGTATAAATACATTATCCAAGAAGGAATAAAATGCCGAACGTTCTGCCCCATTTTTGTCTTTTTGATGGTGCTGTGTGTATATCATTATTTTGCTTGATTGTTAGTGCGAAGCCGAGGCTTTCAACATCTTGGCACCCTTGTCGTTCTCCATTCGTTCTGGGTGATAGCAATAGCGGATGGAGAAGGATTGAACCTGAAACAACGATCGCAAGAAAACCTACAAAATGGAAAAAGCTATGCTCGTGGATTCAAGAACTCTGTTGTGTTGTGCTCCTGGAAAGTCTGAGTGCATGCAATAAAAATATATATAAGATATTGTTATTCTTCTTATTCAGTTGTTCAATTATTTGGCCCAAGATCGTTGAAGAAAATTTGTTTACTACACCGTAATGTTCTGTTTTATTTACTTCTGGTTGCTAGAAATAAAATCAACCATCGGTTGGCTGGGATCGACTATCTGCTTTCTCTGTTCATTAAATGATCTGTTGGCCTGTTTTAAAAAGTCAAATACGATCTTGTATGAATATTTGTTGAATAGCAGTGAGAAGACAGCCATACACCATCACAGTCAGTCGACCACGCAATCAAGCCAAATCCAGAAACGTGATCGTCCACAGCTTCATAATAGTGCGCACAAATATAGTCTGGCAAAATCTTTCTACTGCTATATCTTGTAAAGAGATCCTGTTGTCGCTCGCAGTACACGCATACATAATGGCCTTCCATATCCACAGATTCCCCGCTATTTGGCTTCATGGCAGTCCATTCTCCTGTTATTATTATCTCCACTACCGTTTCCTCCACTGCAAATTCTTCCACTCTTCCCTTGAAGCTTAAAAAATTGATCACTCTCAATTATTTCCAACTTCTTCTGATTAGCCAAGCTCTTGCCTCTCCATATTGAGCTGAAATTGTCAATAAATGGTTGAAGAGAATGAACTGACAGGTGAACCATCACACATTGTTTAAGAGTGTATCATGAACTGACAGGTGAACCATCACACATTGTTTTAGAGTGTATCATGAAGGAACTTCATGTGTATTTTCAGTTTGAGTATAATCCTAATCTTTGAAAATAAGAAAATATATTATGCTGTAGAATCATATATCTTATCACATATTACAAAAATTGCATTCATAGATGAAAGCTAGATCTATAACTTCTCAGAAACCACAAAAAAAAAAAGCTTTTGCTAACGCTGTTATAAAAAAACTTTATAGGAAAGAAGCATGTCGATAGCCTGTTATGATTGATTTTTGATATTGAGTAATGTACCATTCACCTTCCTGCATCAAAGATCCATTATTTGCATGCTCATCTGCCAAATAGTTTCTTTCTTGATATATATGCTTGATGCTTACCTTATCTATCAAGACTGGGAGTCTTTTTGTTTCTTCCAGCAAAGGTTCCAAACAAACATTATGAATCATGTTTTGCCTAGTTAACCATTTTACTATGATCACAGAATCCCCAAATATTTGGATAGCTGTAATATTTTTCTCCAGTGCCAACCAAAGCAAAAGTCTAAGAACATACAATTATGCATAATTATTTGACCCACTTCCAAGTCCAGCTTTAAAACTCAAAGAGTACTCATCATTGAAAAAAATAACACTCCTTGCACCACAAACCTTTGGATTCCCTTGGGTTGCTCCATCAAAATATGCCCATGGATACTTCGTGTCAATTTCTTCCTCAACCACCTATCGGATCTGAATATACACCTTATCCCGTGGAAAGTAGTTGAGGATGCTTAAACTCTGGATAGCACACTGAATAGGCAAAACGACCTTGTCTTCAAAACAACTTGCATTGCGTGCAAGCCATATCCCCCAAGCTACTATAAGAGGAAGAGATNATGTAATAATATGGTAAATTATAAGGTGGTAATGTTTTGGAGTAAGGCTACATTTTTCATATGCATTCATGAAGTATATTTCATGTGCATTTTCGGTTTGAGTATAAACTCATTTTTTTAAAACAAAAAGTAAATTTTGTTGTAGTATCACATATTTGATTAGATATTACAAAAATTGCATTTATAGATGAAAGCTACCAAAATTATATAGATCTATATCTTCTCAGAAACCGCAACAAAAAGAGCTCTTGCTCAAGTTGTTATAAAAAACACTTTATAGAAAAGAAGCATGCTGATAGCCTCTTATGATTGAATTTTGATTTTCAGCAATGTACCATTTACCTTCATGCATCAAATATCCATTCTTTGCCTGCTCGTCTGCCAAATAGTTTCTTTCTCGATATTTATGCTTGATGCTTACCTTATCTATCAAGACTGAGAGTCTTTTTGTTTCTTCCAACAAAGGTTCCAAACAAACATTATGAATCCTGTTTTTCCCAATTAACCATGTTACCATGATCAAAGAATCCCCAAAGATCTAGATAGATGTTATATTTTTCTCCACTGCCAACCAAAGCAAAAGTCTAAGAGCATACAATTCTGCATAATTGTTTGACCCACTTCCAAGTCCAACTTTAAAGCTCAAAGAGCACTGATCATTGAAAAAAATAACACCCCCCGCACCACAAACCTTTGGATTCCCCTAGGCTACTCCATCAAAATATGCCCATGGATACTTCCTGTCAATTTCTTCCTTGACCACCTGTCTGATCTGAATCTGCACCTTATCCTGTGGAAAGTAGTTGAGGATGCTTATACTCTGGATAGCACACTGAAAAGGAAAAATGACCTTGTCTTCAAAAAAATTTGCGTTGCGTGCAAGCCAAATTCCCCAAGCTATTATAAGAGGAAGAGATCTAAAGTCCTCTAAAGATTCATTTAAATTCCAAAATTTTAAACAAACTTCCACAGTATCCCCTTTCCAAATATTTGAAAGTTTTAGTTTTGTTTCAATTTCTTTCCAAACTGTTTTTGTAAAATCACATTCACATACCAAATGAAAATTTTATTCTTATGCATTCTTGCATAGATAGCATCTGCCCAGTCCCAATCTATTTTTCCTTTGTAAAACATCACAGGTAAGCACCTTATTTGACAGTAGGAACCACATAAAAATCTTTGTTTTCATAGGACAATGATATCTCCAAATAGTCTTCCACCACTAGGAAGTATATGTATTCACCTTCTTAATTAGATGAATGTACCCACTTTTCAAAGTATAGTACCCCAGGGAAGAGATATTCCATAGTAAAACATCATTGTTTGCTTGAATCCTAGCATTTGTAGCTTTCATATTTGAGATAAGCTGATTTTAAAGTTCCTTGTTTGCTCCTTGAAAAACCACAGCTTCAACATTTAACCAACCTTGCCATCTGAAGGAAGAAATTCCATAATCTACAATATTATTTAAAGAGACAAAGCCAACTTCTCTAAGAATAGTTAGCATGTGATCTGGAAGTTTAAAGGAAAGATTACACCCAACACAAGGGTCTGCACCTAACCTGATAGAGCGGCCATTTCCCACTTTCCAAGTTAAACCAACTTGTATCAAGTCAAAAGATTGAATAATTGCTTTCCAACAAATAGACATTTTATTTATTTTTTGTTCGAGCTTCTAATCCATTGAACAACTGAGATAGGTTTAACATATTTCTCCATAACTACTGAGACCCATAGACCTGAACCTGTAATCAACCTCCAACCATTTTTTGTTTCCGGATCTTTTGCAAAGAGGGTAGGAATCTTGAAACCCCATCCTCCAAATTTTTTTGGTAAAGCTAAAGCATGCCACTTGATCCAGGCCATAACCTGTTTTTCCACTAAAGATGACCAACAAAATCTGTAACACAATTTCCTTATTTTTTCTAGAACACCTATAGGGATCCAGAAACACATCCAGTAAACAAGAATTGCTTCCAAAACTGCTTTAACCAAAGACAAACGCCCACCTTTTGAAAGCCATATGTGGCTCCAATTAGATATGTGAGCTTCACATTTTGAAACAAGCCAATCCTAATCCTTATTTGAGTAAGAACGAGGCTTTAATATGAAGCCAAGATACATTAATCCTTCCTCCAATTGGGATGTATTATAAGGAAAAAGATTTGTTATAAAATTCATCTCCCATAATTCCATTTCGGTCGCCATGATTAAAGATTTTTCATGATTTATCTTCATTCTAGATGCCTGACAAAACGCATCGAGAATGGCATAAATTTTCTCCATGTCTCGGATCAATCCCTCAGAGAAGATAAGCACATCATCAACAAACAGGATATGGGTAAGACTCAAGACTCCACCGAAGGAAATGCCTTTAAAAGATCCCGATAGTTTATCTTCAAGAATAGATCTTCCCAAGCCTTCAACACTTATGAGGAAAAGAAGCGGGGCTAAAGGACATCCTTGTCTGAGGCCTCTACTAGGTTTAAAGAACATTGAAGCAGAACCATTGATAAGAATGGAAAAAGACACATAAGGAAACCCATTATCCAGTTTATGAAAGGAACTTCAAATCCCATATGAGAGAGAACAACTCTTAAATAAGTCCAACTTACCCGGTCATAGGCCTTAAAAAGGTCTAATTTCACTACCACAACTTTGAACTTCTTACTTTTAATAGTGTGCAGTCCTTCTTGAGCAACTCCTATAGCCTCCTGTATCTTCCTACCAGGAAGAAACCCAAACTGTTCTCTAGAGATATAGTCACTTAGAACTTTTTTTATTCTAGTGGAAATCACCTTTGCTATTATCTTGTAAATATAGTTACAAAGTGATATAGGTCTGAATTCCTCAAAATAGGATGGAGAGTTTGTTTTAGGAATTAGATCGATAAAGGTCGAATTGAAAACAACTAGATTTTTTCCACATAATCTAGACTCTTCTATGAATTTTAGGAGAACATCAGCCAGGATATCAAAAATCCCTAAGAAAAATCCAACCGGGAGGCCATCCGGCCTAGGGATTTTTTCTTTCTTGAAAAGTCCAAGGATCTCTTTTAATTCTTCCAATGTTACTTCTTCCATCAGCATCTTATTTTCTTCATCATTTACTATGGTAGGATATAACTGTGCAACCTCCATAATGTGTACCATCGACACATTTTGTTCAACTTTACAAAAAGAGTCGAAGTGGGAAATACCTGCACTAGCAATATCCTCAAATCCTTCAACAAGTTCCCCTTCATCTAATGATATTTTCCAAATAGAATTTACATTTTCCTTGTAATTTGCATAGTGATGAAAGAAATTTGAATTTTCGTCACCACTGGACAACCATAAAGATCTGCTTTTTGGTCTAACTTCCGCTTCTCTATCTAACAAAATATTCATTTGGCTAGTTTCCAATTCTAGAATCTCAATATTTTTTTTCCTTGGAAATCAGTCCAAATCCAAAACCATTATAATGCTCTATCAAATCCTGTTCATTTTTCTTTAAATGATTGTCATCCTTTTCTTTCTTATCTAAAGACCACTTGATAGAAAAATATTTTTCCATTTTTAAATTCTTTGCAAACTGAATGGAAGAACGTTCCTGATCCAATTCACCTGTAGACTTCCATCCATTTTTTAGTAAATTGACAAAATCTTCATCTAAAAGCCAGTTAGCATTAAATTAAAAAGGACACTTAGGTTTTTTAAAACCTTCAATAAGCTCTAAGAAAACTAGGCTATGATCAGAATCCCCCCAGATTCCACCCATTGTTTGAATCCGATCTGTTGTTCTAACAAAGTATCTAAGACAAGAATCATATCCAGTCTTTTACCTATTCTCGCATATCCTGGCCTCTTATTGGACCAAGAGGGCTTCAATTTGATAGGTTCAATATCGATTAACCCTATTGTTTCCATTTTTCTCAGAAAATAATGAGAAAGACAGTCAGGTTGAGCAGTAGGACCCCACGCTTCTGATAGACCAAGCAAGAAATTTAGGTCCCCTCCCAAGATAAGGTTCTGTGATACAAAACATTCCTTTGATAGAAGGTTATCCCAAAACTTTATTCTATCAATATATGGCCCATAAATGTTTACAAAACAGTATTCATACTTTAAGGAATAAGAGTACAGAGTAACCCCTAAACCAGACTCGATTTCCCAAGTATTTCTGAACTGCATACAATTACTTCTCCATCCCACTATCAAACCCCCAGACTTTTCTTTTGCATCAATAAACTGAAACTACCAACTAGCTAACAAGGATTCCAAAACTAAAACTACCGGTCCACCCTCACACATAATTTCTTGAAGAAAAACAACTTCAGGTTTGTAAACATCAATTAACCTTCTCAGTACTAGATTTTTGGCTAAGCTAGCTAACCCTCGACAATTTAAGGACATTATTAGCATTAGAAAACCCCTTCCCGGGCTCTCGCTACTCCAAGCACCTGTTTAAAATGGGTTTTCCTTCCCTCATTGACTTCTCTCAAAGCTTTCTCCTGGGCCAAACTAAAATTTGACTTTCTTCCTCTACCTTTCAAAATAGCTCAATCTTTTGATAACCCCATAATCCCTAGATCAACCTTAACATGGCTAGTACCATAAGAATCAATGTTTGATCTAAGATTGTACCATGAGTTACAATTCAGGAGAGGAAGGAGACACGAGAATTGAGTCAAACCAGTACCCGAGGTAAAATTCCCAATACCATCCCGCAAAGACAAAGGCTCATTCCTGACTACATTTGACCCTGGAAGCAAATATTCATAAGGTGAAAATACAAGAGATTTTAAAGAAATAATTGCCTTACTCAGGTCCACTTCTTCAATGTCTGTGGGGAGGGTAACAATCATTCCTCCCAACCA
>NWUY0300014037.1:24966-37470 GCA_004151065.3 Larix sibirica
CCCTTCCTCAAGCATATTTTTTGGGTAAGGGGGAGTCGGGGGGAGGGTCAATGGACACTTCCTAAACCATGTTATTCCGGCGTCAAGGGATGTCAATTGGAAGCCAAACCATCCTCTAGAAAATAATTCACATAAGGGTAATATATGAGAAGGTCTATCGGTCCTTCCTTAAATATGGTATTCTCATTAAGGGTGACCACGGAGAAGGGTCGTGTGATATTTCCTCAAGATGGTATTTATGTTGTGGTTTACCTAGTGGAAGGTTCAACTAATCCTTCCTAATGCATATATTTTGCGTAAGTTGTCCACCTAGGAAGGGTCAATTGACCCTTCCTCAAAGATGATATTCCTATCATGATTTATCCAATGGAAGGGTTGACTTACCATTCCTCAAGCAAAATTATTGGGTAAAGGGGACCTAAAAGAAGGGATGACTGCCACTTCTTGAACTATGTTATTTGAATCCACGAGTATCAAGTGGAAGGGTCAACCAACCCATCCTTTGGAAAACATTTTGCATAAGGGGAATCCATGGGAAGGGTCAACCAAAGTTTCCTCAAATATAGTATTCTCATTTGGGGAAACCATGGAGAAGGGTTGTTCGAACCTTACTCAAAGATGGTGTTCATATCATGGTTTACCTTATGGAAGGGTTGACCAATCCTTCCTCAAGCATATTCTTTGCGTAAGTTGACCACCTAAGAAGGGTTAGATGACCCTTCCTCTAGCATAAAATTATTATGATGGGGGGTAATGGAGAAGGGATGATTGAATATTCCTTAAAGATGGTATTTTCATTATGATTTATCTAGTGGAAGGGTCGACTGAACTTTTCCCAAGCAATTTTTTCAGGTAAGGGGGACCCTAGGGAAGCGATGACTACCACTTCGTGAACTATGTTATTTGTGTCTAGGGGTATCAAGGTGAAGGGTTGACTGACCCATCCTCTATATTTTTTTTTGCATAAGTGATATGCATGGGAAGGGTCCATTGACTATTCCTCTAGAATATAATTTTTAAGGAGGGGAAGAATGGAGAAGGAATGATTACCACTTTTTAATGTATGTTATTCCTGTTGAGGAGTATCAAGTGGAAGGGTTAGTCGACCCATCCTATGGGAAATTTTTCACATAAGGGAAATCCACAGTAAGGGTTAGTCGACCCATCCTATGGAAAATTTTTCACATAAGGGAAATCCATGGGAAGATTGATCAACCCTTCCTTTTGCATAAAATTCTCATGGATTGGAAGAATGGAGAATGGTTGGATGACCTTTCCTCAGTTATCATATTATCATCATGGGGTATACATGGGTGGAAGGGTCGATTGAATCTTATTCAAGCATAGTACTCCCATTGAGAAGAAGCATATATAATTTCCATCTGACCCTTTCTATAGGATGCTATTCCCATCGAGTACTATGAAATGGAAGTGTTAGTCGATCAATCCACTAGAAACATTTTTGCACAAAAGGGATCCAAGGGAAGTGTTTTCCCACACTTCCTCTTAAATGATATTTTCATGTAGGATGACCATGGAGAGGGATATGTTGACCCTACCAAAAGAAGGTATTCTAGTTGTAGTTAATCTAGTTGAAGGGTCGACTAACACTTCCTCAAGAATTTTTTCCATGTAAGGGATACCTTGGTGAATGTTTGACCTAACCTTTGTCCAACATGTAATTCTCATGGAGGGAGGGGAATAGAAAAGGTTGGTCCAACCCTACTTACATATATCCATTTCACTATGTGTGTCCATTTTAAGGGTCAAATGAACCTTCCTCTTAGATGATATTCTCATGCATGGCAACCAAAGGTAAGAGTTGGTTGACCTTTTCTCAAAGATGGTATTCATGTCTCGATTTATCTGGTGGAAGGTTCTTCCTACCCTTAATTAAGCATATTCTTCATGTAAGGCGTCCACTAGGGAAGAGATGGCTGAAACTTACTCCAACATTGAATTCTCATGGAGGGGGAGAATGGAGAAGGGTCAATTGACCCTTCCTCAATGATGTTATTCTTGTCATTGGGTATCCAGTTGAAGGGTCAAATGAAATTTATTCAACCATAGTATTCTCATTTATACAGAGAATATAGAAGGTTCATCTGACCCTTTTTGAAGGATGTTATTCATGTCAAGGAGTATCAAGTGGAAGGGTTCACTAGATGATCCACTATAGATGTTTTGGCATAATAAGGATCCAAGGGAAGCATTGCCCGACCCTTGCTCTTAAATGGTATTCTCGTATAGGATGACCTCTAAGAAGGCTTAACCAACCCTTCCTCAATGATGGTATTCATGTGTCAATCAATCTAGCCGATGTTTTGGCTAAACTTTTCTTAAGCGTATTTCTCATGTTAAAGCGTATTTCTCATGTAAGGGGGCCCTCGGTGAAAGCTCGACTGACCCTTCCTCTAGCACATAATTCTAATGGATGGGGTGAATGGAGAAGGGTGGGATGATGGAAGGCCTTAATAAAATGATATTCAAGCATAGTATTCTCATAGAGCTGGAGAATAGAGAAAGATTGACAAGAACTTCATGAAGGATGTTATTTGTGTATAGGGGTATCAAGTGGAAGGGCCAACTAACCCTTCCTCTAGATTTTTTTTTGAATAAAAGGGGTCTGGTGGAAGGGTTGATTCACGATTTCTCTTGCATGGTGTTCTAATGAAAGGGGACCATTCATCCAATATATAATTCTCATGGAAGGGAAAAACGTAGTAGGTATTTTTGAAGGCTTCCTTAATAAAGTCATTTTTGTGGTGGAGTATCTAGTGGAAGGGTTGGTTGAACCTTCCCGGAGGATGGTATTTTCATCGAGGTTTATCCATTCAAATGGTTATCTAACCATTCCTAAAGGATGATATTCATATCAAGGGTTCGTATGTGTTGACCTCCCCTTACTCCACATTAGTATTCTCATCCAATGGAGGCCTTGAGCCAAATCTTCCTCGATCATAGTATTCCCATCAAGCGCATTATTCTCATAAAGTGGTATCCCAAGAAAAGGGCCTACTAGTACTCCCTTTAGTGTTTTATTCCTTCATATGGTGATCTAGTGAAATGAATAACCAACCCTTCCCCCAACATGGAATTCTCATTGATGGTGATCCCTTTTTACGAGAGGCCAACCATTCCTCCAGAATAACATTCTTGATGAAGTGGGAAACATGGAAATTTTGACTAATAGTTCCTACCGACCTTCCCACCAAAAACATACAACTATTAACATGTTATAAATAGTTGATGAAAGTGCATTTTTTACAAAAATGGGAACTTTATCTTGTTGTAATCTTTTTCTATTTCTAATGTTCCATTTTAGTCAATGATTGAGGGTAATACGAATGTGTGTCTCAAGCATAGTACTATCATTAAGAAGTAAACTGGAAAACAATCGGATGACCCTTATTATAACATAGTGTTCTTGTTGAGGGGGAACACGATGGACTTTTGGATGACACTTCCTTTAGCATAGAATTTTCATTAAAAGGGACCATGGAGAAGGGACAATCATCCCTTCCTCGAGCATAGTATTATAACAGGGGGAAGTCTAGTAAATATTCAACCAATCCTCCCTTATGTATCATATTATATTCAATGTGAACCTACTGAATGATCGTTTCACCCTTTCTTTGTCATAGTGTGTTTTTGTAGAGAGGGATATTAGGGAAGCATCGGTCAACCTTTTCTCTATCATAGTTTTTTCATAGAGAGGGATATAGGGAAATAATTTATAAACCTTTTTCTTATACTCTAGATTGATCAGTCATATTTTTATATTATGATAGTATTTGGAATACTTCTCTATAGAGGCCTATGGAAGGGATAGATTCTTTGTGATACTGGGTGACACTGGGTAAGAGTTGGTTGATTCTTCCTCCAAAAAAATTCTAGTTGATTGATTCTAAGGAAGGACCATTCAATCCTTTCTTCACCATAGAATTTCAACGTAGAGTTTTTTCAAGGGTGATACTGGGTAAGAGTTGGTTGATTCTTCCTCCAAAAAAATTCTAGTTGATCGATTCTAAGGAAGGACCATTCAAACCTTTCTTCACCATAGAATTTCATTGAGGGGGATTGTCCATCCATTCCATCTTCATGGTATTATATTGTATGGGGGCCATAGAGAAGGGTTAGTTGACCCTTCGTTGAGCAATTTTTCTTTCTTAAGGGGGATACCTTGGAAGGGTCATCCAACCCTTCTTTACGCATAATATTCTTAAGGAGGGGGAGTATCAATAAGGGTTCATTTACCTTTATTGACAAATGATATTTGTGTCAAGGTAGGTCACGTGGAAGGGTGACTAACCCTTCCTACAGGAATTTTTTTGAATTATAGGGATTCCTGGGAAGATTTCGTTAGTCATTCCTACAACATATTCTCATGGAAGGGGAGCACGGAGAATGGAAAATCGACCTCTCCCCAATGTTTCCATTCTCATTGGAAGGTTCAATCGAACCTTCTTGAAGGATGGTTTTCACATTGCCAAGTTTCTATTCAAACGATTTGGCGACCCATCCTCAATCATAATTTTTATGTAAGTGGGATCCTAGGGAAGGGTTGGTCGATACTTCCTCTAACATAGTATTCTTCTAGAGGGTGATAAAAAATAAGGATTAACTAACCATTTCTAAGGGATGGTATAGACATTGAGAGGTATATAGTGGAAGGATTAAATGACTTTCCTCAATTAAAGTTTCTAAATAATGGGTATCCTAGGGAAAGGTTGATTGACCCTTTATCTAGCATCATATTCTCATGGAGGGGGAGCATGGAGAATTGTTAGTCAAATCCTCCTCAAAGATGATTTTTGCATCATAACTTACCTTGAGGAATTTTTCACTAACCCTTTATCAATAATCATTTTCACATAAGGGGAATCAATTGACCCTTCCTTTGACATATTTCTCATGGAGGAAATCACGGAGAAAGGTATTGAATCTAAGCTTCGAATATTTTCTCCCACATACAATTATCGTTGAGGGGTATCCCATGGAAGGATAGGTTGAATCTTCCAATGGCGAAGTATTCTCATCAAATGGGAGCCTAAAGAAGGATTGGACTACTCTTCCTCCAACACAATAGTCTCATCGATGGAAAAATAAAATAAGGGTCACTCGATCATTCCACCACATTACTATTATCGATGAAGGGGAGATTTTATATTGGAATTGACATGTATCTAGTGGAATGGTTGGACGACCTTTCCTCGAGACAAGTTTTTGAATAACATGGATCATGGGGAAGGGTTGGTTTACCTTTTTAACAACATCACATTCTCATGGAAATGGAGCATAATGAAGGATTGGTAAGCCCTTCCTCATTAAATATGATATTTGCATCATAGTTTACCTAGAGGAAGGCTTGATTGAACCTTCATCAAGAATAATTTTTTCATAAAGTGAATCTCAAAGAAGGGTTAACTAAACCTTCCTCCAACATAGAGTTCTCATGGAAGGGAAGAACAGAGAAGGGTTGTTCTACCCTTTCTTAATAATGTTATTAATCTCATAGGGTATCAAATAGAAGGGTTGGTCAACCCTTCTCAAAGGATGGAATTCTCCCATAGGGATTCTAGTTGACCTTTACTCCACCATAGTATTCTCATTGAAGGGGGCCCATGGAAAGGTTGTATGACCCTTCCTCGAACATAGTATTCCCATCTAGGGAGAGTCAAGGAGAGGTTCATGTGACTCTTCCAACAACATATTATTCTTATAAAGTGAGATATCAAAGATGGCTTGACTAACCCTTCATCCATAATATAATTTTTAATAACATCTTCATCTTCTATTTCCTTTTTCTTTGTTTCCTCTCCAAATATTATTAGCAATTTTCTTTGTCATTGATTTTTATTTTTCCATACCTGTTTAACTGTTTCCTCTCTTATTCCTTTTTTCTCTCCCTTTTTTTAATAGAAATTTCCTCTTTTATTTTAATTGAAACTTCTTATTCCACTTTTTTTTTGTCGTTATCTTCTCCCAATCTTCTTAGCGATTTCCTATTTCATTTCATTCATTTCTCCGATTCCAATTTTATTTAGCAAATTCTTTCCTATTTATTTTTCCCGTCTTTTTCCTTTTTAGCAATTTCCTCTCTTATTCTTGTTTAGAAAAAAATTCTTTTATTCTTAATAACAACTTATAATTCCACTTCTTTTTTTATTTTTACTCTCCCAATATTCTAAGCAATTTGCTATCTCATTCATTTCTTTTGTTTCATTCATGCCTAGTAATTTCTTCTCCTTTTCATTTTTAACCATTTCCTTTCTTATTCTTGTTTAAAACTCTTCTCTTTTATTCTTAATAGCAACTTTTTATTCCACTTCCTTTTATATTTTTCCTCTCCTACTCTTCTTAAGAATTTCCTTTCATTCATTTGTCTTTTTTCTATTCATGTTTTGAAATTTTCTCTCCTATTTGTTTTTCCTTTCCTATTCCTTTTTAGCAATTTCACTCTCTCATTGTTGTTTATAAATTTCATTTGTTCTTAATTGCAAATTCTTATTGTAATTTTCTTCTTTCAATCTTATTATCCTCTTCTTTTCACATCAATTGTTTTTCCATTCATGTTTAGCAATTTCCTTTTTTTTCTTATTTACTCATTTTCTCTTCCATTATTGTTAACAATTTTCTCTTCTACTCATTTTTATTGTTTTATTATTTTCATGGATTTCCTCTCCCATTCTTCTCTTCTCTTATATTAAAATGAGACATCTCTCATTATGAACTGTCTGCATTTTTTTTCGAAATTGATTTCAGATCATATATCTTAGAGGAGAAATATGAATATGGCTGCAAATCGATGGGTAATCATGATGGTAGAGTAAATGAATGCAACGTTTCAAGCTTGTACGCTTCATCAAATCGTTACCACATTTAGTAGCCCTATTCAATAACTTATGCTTTAGTATAATACAGTGCTGTATATATCAAAAGCTATTGTCTTCAGTTGTTAACCTCGATATGTTTCAAATAGTGAAATCATTTTCACTTCTATTTTTGTAACTATATCTCCTTTTCTCCCTTCTTCTTTTCGGATCATGCTTTGTTAAGTCAACGTTATATTGGATTGTAATAGGTTTGATTTCATATATACAATTGTAAATGTATTGTGCCTAGCCGAACGAAATGTGTTTATTTTAGAACTTTTTGATGTAAGTTCTTTATATGATTTAATTAAGTCATTCACTTGGTAGAATTTTGTTTATGGATTATTTATAATTCTTATTTTGAAAATATATGCTAGTACAAAATACTTTTAAAAAATTGGTTTTCATAGAGGATTAAAATTCCGCTGTCATAATTTAGTTGTCCTTATTTTGTTAATATCTTTTAAAAACCAATATAAATTTGAGATTTTATTCCAAAAATAAAATGTGAAAAAATGTATCATCCATGCAGTAGCTTTAAAGAGGGAGTGGTGTCTATGGAGGTTCATGGTTAACAATTTTCAATTGTAATCACAAAGAGGAAATTTCCCAAAAGCTGCCACCAGTTGGTTTGATAGAATTTCCATCAAATGATAGAGATAATTAGAGATTGGGGGTGTAGAGATTGGGTTCGAGAGTGGTGGGGTTTTGAGGCCACTTTAACGAGTTTCTGTAATCATCTACCTATGGTTGCAGTGGCCATTGACAAAAACCAAGATGTTGGCCATGGAAGTCGTGACCATGACACTCATAAATGGTGGGTTTTTCAGGACACTATAAATGTGGTTCTATGATCATGGCTCCATCGTTACAATGGCCATGGAAAAAATACAAGGTGTTGTTCCAAGGAAACCATGGTTGCAAATGCCATGGCCAATGCCTTGGAGTTTGAACATGTCATGAGGCAGTGGGGCCTGATCCGTTATGGCCTTGGCTTACCCAAGCCAGTGATGGCCCTGCAATCAGAGTTTGGGTAGGTCATGGTTGTAATGGCTCAAAACACAATGGGATGGGCCATGGTCAAAACGCAAGGGGCTCGACCATGGCATCTGTAGCCAAGGCCTATGGTAGGGTTGGAATTTGAAATCACATGTGCTTGCCAATTTCACAGTTATAACCAGTTTCTTAAAAATCTTACTCATTTGAAATCCATTTTATGATGGGTAGGCTAGATTGCTAGCAATATTTGATGGTTAAATTTCCATGTGACAAGTAATTTACCCAAATTCCATTAATGACGCTCACCAGACGACTTCGAGTTTCGAGACCATCTTGCTTGCTTGTCCTGCTAGCCCATACATTTTGGTACTACTAAGTGACACTTGTTATTGAGGTTGTTCTGATAGGTGTTGGGCTTTTGTTTGGCTAAGATCCAATCAAAAAGAGTTTAATTCTCCAAGACCAAGCTTTCTACCCATCACCAAAAAAAATACAATTTCTCATGCAATTTTCCATGAAGCTACAATAGAAAGAACATGTATTATAAAAAATGGATTAGGTCTAACACAATTTAATCTCATATTTAGAATAATGATTACTAATTTCTTATATAGTTATTTGTTTTTTCTTTTGATGATTTATTTGATAACATCGTCATTAATCAAAATAAGGGTCTAAAGTTCTTAAAGAAAATATGATTAAAAAGCAATGGGGATTTGAGTTCCTTAATGCATGGTTCATTTAATTTTTATACTTGTATTTTCTAAATATTTCATATCTGCTAATTTTTCATATCTATTTAATATTCTTCGTTGTTTTGTACTCTTGGTTTTTATTGTTGTATTTTACACTTTTTTATATCTTCTAATTTTTATTATACATTTCGTTTATTTTTTTGAGATATCCCAATTTTTCATATCTATTTAATATTCTTTGTTGTTTTGTACTCTTGNTGTATATATCAAAAGCTATTGTCTTCAGTTGTTAACCTCGATATGTTTCAAATAGTGAAATCATTTTCACTTCTATTTTTGTAACTATATCTCCTTTTCTCCCTTCTTCTTTTCGGATCATGCTTTGTTAAGCCAACGTTATATTGGATTGTAATAGGTTTGATTTCATATATACAATTGTAAATGTATTGTGCCTAGCCGAACGAAATGTGTTTATTTTAGAACTTTTTGATGTAAGTTCTTTATATGATTTAATTAAGTCATTCACTTGGTAGAATTTTGTTTATGGATTATTTATAATTCTTATTTTGAAAATATATGCTAGTACAAAATACTTTTAAAAAATTGGTTTTCATAGAGGATTAAAATTCCGCTGTCATAATTTAGTTGTCCTTATTTTGTTAATATCTTTTAAAAACCAATATAAATTTGAGATTTTATTCCAAAAATAAAATGTGAAAAAATGTATCATCCATGCAGTAGCTTTAAAGAGGGAGTGGTGTCTATGGAGGTTCATGGTTAACAATTTTCAATTGTAATCACAAAGAGGAAATTTCCCAAAAGCTGCCACCAGTTGGTTTGATAGAATTTCCATCAAATGATAGAGATAATTAGAGATTGGGGGTGTAGAGATTGGGTTCGAGAGTGGTGGGGTTTTGAGGCCACTTTAACGAGTTTCTGTAATCATCTACCTATGGTTGCAGTGGCCATTGACAAAAACCAAGATGTTGGCCATGGAAGTCGTGACCATGACACTCATAAATGGTGGGTTTTTCAGGACACTATAAATGTGGTTCTATGATCATGGCTCCATCGTTACAATGGCCATGGAAAAAATACAAGGTGTTGTTCCAAGGAAACCATGGTTGCAAATGCCATGGCCAATGCCTTGGAGTTTGAACATGTCATGAGGCAGTGGGGCCTGATCCGTTATGGCCTTGGCTTACCCAAGCCAGTGATGGCCCTGCAATCAGAGTTTGGGTAGGTCATGGTTGTAATGGCTCAAAACACAATGGGATGGGCCATGGTCAAAACGCAAGGGGCTCGACCATGGCATCTGTAGCCAAGGCCTATGGTAGGGTTGGAATTTGAAATCACATGTGCTTGCCAATTTCACAGTTATAACCAGTTTCTTAAAAATCTTACTCATTTGAAATCCATTTTATGATGGGTAGGCTAGATTGCTAGCAATATTTGATGGTTAAATTTCCATGTGACAAGTAATTTACCCAAATTCCATTAATGACGCTCACCAGACGACTTCGAGTTTCGAGACCATCTTGCTTGCTTGTCCTGCTAGCCCATACATTTTGGTACTACTAAGTGACACTTGTTATTGAGGTTGTTCTGATAGGTGTTGGGCTTTTGTTTGGCTAAGATCCAATCAAAAAGAGTTTAATTCTCCAAGACCAAGCTTTCTACCCATCACCAAAAAAAATACAATTTCTCATGCAATTTTCCATGAAGCTACAATAGAAAGAACATGTATTATAAAAAATGGATTAGGTCTAACACAATTTAATCTCATATTTAGAATAATGATTACTAATTTCTTATATAGTTATTTGTTTTTTCTTTTGATGATTTATTTGATAACATCGTCATTAATCAAAATAAGGGTCTAAAGTTCTTAAAGAAAATATGATTAAAAAGCAATGGGGATTTGAGTTCCTTAATGCATGGTTCATTTAATTTTTATACTTGTATTTTCTAAATATTTCATATCTGCTAATTTTTCATATCTATTTAATATTCTTCGTTGTTTTGTACTCTTGGTTTTTATTGTTGTATTTTACACTTTTTTATATCTTCTAATTTTTATTATACATTTCGTTTATTTTTTTGAGATATCCCAATTTTTCATATCTATTTAATATTCTTTGTTGTTTTGTACTCTTGATTTTTATATCTTCTAATTTTTATTATACATTTAGCTTATTTCCCTTCCTTGTAACTGTATATAATTTAATTGGGTGGGGTTTACAAAGTTAAGTTAACTATATACAATATACACTTTGTTGACCACATTCTTTTTCGAGAAGCTTGAAAAGCCTTTAACGAAGATATCACAAGCATAAAAATAAAATAAGTTTTTATTTTTTTATCTTTTTAGTTTAAATATGTCTCGAGTTTTGTGGCCATCATGTAAAGGAAAGCTTGCACCCCTAGGAATATCCTAGATGTTTTTGTTCATTGGAGTGAGGATTAAATCGACAAGGTCTTAACCCAATAAAATGGTCGGGTTCTAATTCAATTGAATGGCCATGTATTTATTGAAATTTAAGGCTTTTCAACTAATATCATGATTTTGTACATATTCATTAAGTATAATGATTTTGTACATATTCATTAAGGGGAATGAATTCCTTGGGCACTTTCATGGGAGACTTGGTATGGTCTTGGTTTTATTTGGTCATCTGGTTTGGTTGATTTCTGGACTACTTGTCAATGTACCTTTATACTTAATAATACAGTATAATTTTTTCGTTTGAAAAAAAAGGAATGAATTCCCAGAAAATGCATAGATGGTATTGATGATCTAAATGAAGAAAATGTGAAGATGTTGATCAATTTTCTGAACTATATTTTATCTATAGTTATATTTTTATTTCGAACTATAGTTTATCTATATTAATTTTAATAAATTTATGTGTATTTTAGTTGAATTATATTGCTTTGTGGTGGTATCTTTGTCATGTAGATTGACAAAAAAATCAATTTGTTGAAGTATAGTTTATCTGTAGTTATATTTTGATTCCAAACAATGTTTTATTTATATTGATTTTATTAACTTATGTATACTTTATTTGAATTATATTTTTTTGTGGTACTATCTTTGTCATTGTATATTTACAAAAATGTCTCTTGGAATGTTGGTTTATAAACACTATGATGAATGAAAGGTGATGTTGATTAACGAGAGATTATTTGAGTGATGCCAACTTAAATATTTATTAAAAGGTTCAACTATGAAATACAATTATTGTTGTCACTTGTTTCAATTTATTGCATCTCTTCAATTTTGAAATATTTAGCAATGGGTGTCATATTGAGAATATGCATGCACATACACAAACAAGAGAAATAACTGCAAAGCAACTAGTCCCTGCTTTAAACTTATGTTCATAATTGAGATGTGATATATGTTTATTGAAAAAAAAATATTTATAATATTAGTTGTATTGTTTATTTATTATTGTAAATATTTGCAAGAAGAGTTAATATGTAAACACCTATTTCCTAAAAAAAGTTTGAAAAAATAGTAATACGCACCTAAAGTTGTTTATTAAGATAGATTAGTTTGTATTATAAGGGTTTGGTTGGAAAATGGTTAAAGGATGTATGGGTTTGCCACTTAGATATTAGTGAGTTAGTAGCATCGATCATAGAAAATGATATTCCACTATAGTTTATTATGTTTAACTATAATCACAGTCAACCATAGTAGTTAGGGAGATGGCAAATTAATGGTCAAAGCATACTAGTGTCGATTGTTTGCTCAATGATTAGTGGGTTTGTGAGTTAGCAATTGATGCTTAGAATGTGTGAATGATAAAGAGGTTAATAGATTAGTGGTTAAAGTTATTTTAGGTTAATGGCTTGAGAAAAATGGAACTTAATGCATGTTGAAATGAATTTAAATAGACATTAATAAATACTTTACCATATTGCATTTA
>NWUY0300014038.1:14682-24881 GCA_004151065.3 Larix sibirica
ATAGATGATTCTACCCTCCAATCAACATCAAAGGAGATAATTGTAACAACTCCAATAAGTTTTGGCAATTCATGATGTAAAGAAAAAGAACCAATAAAGTAACAGAAATGGCAGTTACAACAAAAAAGAAGAATGAGATGCTATAAAAAAAGAAGCGATCTCTATCCAAAGGATCAACATTTTGTATGAGCAGAGTATAACTCCTAAGATTCTTGTTGTATCAAACCCATGAGAAATTGTTACCAAGCATTTTTGTAATTGGGCCTAGAGGATTCATAACTTTTGTTATATCAGTCCGTCCTTCTTTCTTCTGTTACTCCATATATATCACCGTTTATGTAATTGCTCCTTTGATACATATCATGAAAGCCATGAGGCAACCTTTCATCCCACGTTTGGATCAATCGATGTGATGATTGTTTTCTTTTCTTGATAATTTGTTTTGAAATATTCATGATATATTACATGAGTTGAAATATGTTGCCCCCATGAGGATCTTTATGTATCTGCAATTATATTTCATGTTGAACTATTGAATTCTCTTTGCTCAATACATTTTCTTTGTATTGGAAATAAGATTTACTTGTAATAGTACCTAATTTCCATTATGTCATTTAGTCATCCCACACATCTCATCAAGCTATTCATCCGATATATCAAGAAATATGCCCACCTATGCTCATTTTGTTAGATGACTTTAATAATATTGACCTAGTAATTCAAGCAAGTTATTAAGAAGATTAAATATAATATATCTGTTCAAGGAACAGTGAGATCCAAACACAACATAAATTTACCGATGCCCTGTCATAGTTCCAAAGCAACCTTGGAACATCTCGGGGACCTACATATCTAATGGGCCTTATGGTCTTGTACATTGATANCAATAACAATTCTTGAAAAAACATTACATAGCTTACTACTCTATATATAGTGCTTCAATAGCCAAATCCCTATCTGCTTGTGGTCTTGCTATTAATGAGGGTCAACCACCTAGTCAACCTTTATTTAATAAAGCAGGTCCTTTTACATTAAGACACTACCCACTAACTATCTAATGTTCCTTGTTGTCTTGTACATTGATAAAGTAGGGGGGTTAGGGTAGGACCCTAACAGAGGACAATGGTTGGGGTATAAGTATACTTTTGCTACATCATGTAGAGATGTGGGGGGTGGTCGCATGTCTTGTAAATCTCATAGTATTCATTTACCACATTTATTGGGAACTTGGTTGACAGAGGCAATGCTGGATTAGAGGATGCATCTTTGACTCTTAGCGATAGACAATGGTTTTCCACATAATGTTCTTGTTTGCACACATTGTACTAAACCCACTCCCTCTTGGTCTTGGCGTGATTCATTTCTTGAATCTACTTTGTTAGGGTCGATAGTTGTGTCTGGAATTAAGCAAGCTCAATTGCTGCACTAGCTAAGGGTAGGATTGCAATGTGGTTGCAACACCTACTTTTGATGTACATGTGTACCCATACATAGACTTAATATTCATCATCTGTTCCAAGGCATTTCATTGGGTGTTCCATTGTTGTTACATCAATGACACTCTAGTCAAGGGTAACAATCCCTGAATGAACCATTCTATATGTAGTGTTTCATGGATCGATTAGGAAAATCGATTGATTAGGTCTCAAAAGCACTGATCGTATTCTCAGTCACTGCCATTGATACATTGCTTTATCTCCTCCATCTTAGTTTTGGGCATACATAGTGGATTGATTTGGATGAATTCCATGTACCCGTATAGAGCTCTTCCCCTCAAGGTGATTTGGAACTCTAGCAATTTGGATTTTAGGGTAGTGACCCCTTTTTCCCTCCATATTAGTCCACACAAGAACCAACGTTGTTCTATGTCACTATTGCCTTTTCCTAGAAACTCAGGAAGGTGCATTGTCTAACTGTCAGTTGCTCTAACCATGTTGTTTGTCGGATTACTAACTAGAAGAAATCCCTTTGGACCTGGTTGATTAATCAAATCAACTCCTCCTCCCAAACTATAATTAAAATTTTTTATTGTGCTTCCACTACTACTAATGCTACTCCATCCACTTGGTTATCCACCACTACTATTCTTGACTCCACCATTACTAAAACATGCTTGTAAACTAGAATTAAAGATAATTTGGGATTACCTCAGTCTTTTAAAGGTGCATAAGGGATGATAATTATTATACCTTGGCTTCACTATCCTTCAATCATACCATGTATGTTGCTTGCCTGCCTTCTATCTCAAACAACCAAAACACATCATTGAGCACCACTCCTTCTAATGGGTTGATGATAGTGTTCTTCCTAGTGATGTGATATGCATTCTCTTTGGATGCAAATCCCTACTATTGGGTTCATGAATCATTTGATTGAGTATGTCTACCTACTTGCTTCACTCCATCCACCAACTCTTTTGACTCTCTAAACACTTCTTCTCCCTCTAGTCTAAACACTTCTTCTCCCTCTAGTACGCTCCTTAGACCTTACTCTACCACCAATCTTCGCTCTTCCAATCACCAATCAACCTTTTATCCTTGATTTTGTAACTCCTTCCATTCCTTCAAGTGAGATTCTATGCTCCTTTTCCTATTCATTCCCTCCTTAACCACATCCCCTCTTCGACGAACCTCCTTCATTTTGTTCAACGACCACTTCTTTGTTATTGCATCCCTTTTTACTATTCTCTACACTCTGCCCAAAGCTTGTGCTTTCTCCATGGTATTGTTTCCCTTTTACTTACTTTTGCAACCCCATATTAGGTCATCCCCATGTGCAAGAGCTTATGTTTCCATGGTCATTGTGTTGAAGGGCATATAATCTTCTTCTATCAAGAACATTTTCACCCAAATCGTAACCTCCTTCACTGGTCTCTCTTGAGCTCCCTTCTTGAGTTGTTCTTCTTCTCTTGAAAGAAGATTGGTTTACCTCTACAATGAACGCAACAATGTATCCTTTGATAGTCGTCCTCACCCGAAAGTCAATTTCCCTTGCAACCTCATGATTGAACCTTTATAGTGTAGCCATGTTCTAGATGTTTCACTGTATATCTCTCTCCCTTTTCCAAGATGATCACATATACTCTCCTAGTCCTTTTAGTCACTCAAATATTACCTTAGAGAATTCTCTCGTCATGGTTCTCATGCATCCATCATGACCAATCACCTTTAATGTACCTCTTCTCAAACTGGTTAATCTATTGGGGCCACCAATCCTCTATGTAGAATTGGGTTAGCTTGACAATAATATTGCTAAATTTCCATACACATAATGAAGGGTCCCATCCATTTGTTGGATTAACCTCAGACCAAGGTCCTTAACGATGTCCAACAAAGGAGGTCCATTGTAGTCCAAACATTGGCATATTCAATCCCTTGGATGAGGAAGGTCTTATTAGAAGTACCGTGTCGAGTTTAAAGGTTGTATACGGCTCATGCAACATGGTTGTCAAGACTGTCACTCAACTTAATATACACGGTTTTTCTGATTTCTCAGGCCAAACATTACTTGCAACTCATATAAATGCACTCAAGGACTATCTAACCATCATAACCAACACTATCATCCTACATAAGTCTGCAACATAGATCATAACATATACTATTCATTCACCAACATAGTTAAGAGACAACGATACAACACATCATCACCATATAGAAGTAAACCAACAAAAAAATTGAATAGGGGCCTCATTCAATTGATATCTTATATGAACTAATACATTTACCATACTGGCCCATAGCCCCAACCACTAGGAAGATAATTCATAAAGAAGATTGCAACCTTAACCCAAAAAATTATTATGAAACTTGAAAACCATCAACCATTTAACCAACACAACTAATAATCCACAACCTTTTTTAGGCCTAAGCCTTTAAAATATATCTTTGTGCCCAAGGGAAGGAATGTACATTCAAAACTATGTAGAACAACTGTCCTTCTTCCAATATCGGGTTGATGAACTTGTTGTTGTCTCCTTTTGCTTCGACGCTTTGACCTAATATCTTTCTCCTTTCACCACTTCATCCTTGATAACCTAGGATCCTGCTTATTGATTTGATTTTGGTCTTCCTTGATCATCGAGGCTCTTTACTACTCCCAATGGTCTTTGCCATGTGTGGCACAACTTTTTGTCTTTTTTGTGTGTTAACTCTGCACCACTATGTGCTACTTGCTGCTACAACATGACTTTTTCCAGAATTCAAAACGAGGGGCCCAACAAAGTGAAAAGCCACATTTAAATGGATAGGAATTAAATATATTTAAACTAAATATGTATTTTTTTCACCTTCTTATGGGTTTTTAATATGGTAAATTTTTTCTATCAACATGTTTCACTATTTATTATCCAGTTGATTATTCTCACACATGTATCCACACAATACATTCTATAGAAGATGAGGGGAAGATCGAGAAACAACACATGTTAATCTCACATCCAATCAACCATTATGTTAACATGAGCGACACTACCTTTATAGCACCTCGATTGACATAAAGATAATGGTATGTTGGGACTTGTAGGCTATTGCGAACTACACCTCACAATTGATGTGCGATAGCACATAATATGAAATGTGTGATATCACATAATATGAAAGGAAATTTTGAAGTCATAGAAACTATTCCAAGATGCCAAGCATATTGTATCCAATTGTTTATTATTCACACATACATCCATACAATACGTCCAACGAAGGAGGGGAAGGTTGAACAAACACACATATTCATCCCATAACCAATTAACTAAAGACATTACCTCATAACCAATTTACCAAAATCTCCAAGATAGTGGTGGATTGGGTAAACACCAAGGCTTCTCTACATGTGGCCATCCTGGATCAGTGGTGTGGTAGAATTCTGGCTATGAAGCCTCTCTTTATAGGTCATTCTTTTCCCCATATCTACAGGAGTTTCAACAAGCTGACATACTAGCTGTAAAAAAAAGCATTGGGATCTTCAGAAGGTATCCTCTTATATGAGGAATTTCAATATTTCTTGAAGATTGATGAAGGCTCCTTCAAAGTTTACTAGGTGTTTTTTTGTTACTTGTTCTTTTGGGGGTTTGTAGACCTGTTTTGCTAATTTGCACATAATTTACTACTGTGTAGTAATTATGAGAAGACTGATATACTCTTCTTGAGACTTTATTGTTCTCTGCTTTATACAATATTTTTGGTACAATACTTTTGTATGCCTTCTTTCAGCCTCTGTGTTTGAAGACATTTTCGTAATGTAGTTTGGGAGTGTTTTTTTGGGCAGTTATTTGTAAAAGTATCATTAGAGTTGTCTCAAGCTATTCTGGTTGAAGAGTTAAATCTGTATTTATAATTATAACTTTGATTCAAACATGAATAGCAAGTTATAACTTTTTTCCGTGTGAAAAAAAATTAACCAAAACACTACCTTCGTAAATACTTAATACATATTCATTTAGCAACCAATCAACCATTATATTTATAAAAAGAATATCCCCTCATAAACACTTCGTTAAAAAGGAATATCCCCTCGTAAACACTCCATTAAAACTAGGAAGGAATCAACCCCTAAAAGAACATGACCTCATAAACACTCCATTGAAATGAGGACGAAAAAAGTGAAATACATGTACCGAAGCTTTACAAGAACTTATGCCGAGAAAAATACAAGTCTTATAAGATCCAATATAATAAATTGTGCTCCCCAACTCCTCGAAACATATTTAAGAGTAGTCGAGGCCATTTTTGTTGCAGTCCAAGAAGATTTGATGCCTCCTAAAAATAAATAAAATGCTCTAATGTTTTAGTTTCCCTGGAATATCCCATTTCAGGTTTAAGAAACTGTTTGGGACGCTGGCATTTTCCCCTTCATCTTGGTAAGTCATAAAGAGGTGTTCTCTATCCGGGTTTTAGAAATATATGACGTTTTTATCTGAAAATGCGGGGCTGTAATGCCTTCAGATGGACACTCGTGTAAATTGAACAGTGTTGATAAATTTAGCGTCTTTTCAGCTTTCACATTCTCTAATTTTCTAATTGTTTTCAATGTTTTTGAATTCAAGATTATCAAAGGCAACATATAGTAAACTTGGCAAAGGATCGAGGCCTCGGTTCTCTTGCAGCGGTCGGTACCAGGCAACCTTTAGCGTTGGGTTACGTTGCAGGTATGCACACCAAATATCTTAATTTAAAAAAAAATTGAACAAACTTTTAAGTGTCTGAACATTTAAACTAGGGCCATTTTGGCTAGTTTTTTAATATGAAAAAATTTCTAAGCTAGAGCATTGTGGTATTCTATGTGGTTGTAACTTGTGTTAGATGCTGGCAAATTTGTGCACATACTTTGTTGGTAACATCTGCTAGAATTTTAATTTTTGCATCATTCATGACAGATTAATGCATTCAGTTCCCAAAAGGTCGCATAGTTCAAATCACCATTATAGTGAAATCATCTCTCAAATCAATATTATAGTGAAATCAAATTTGGTCTGATCCCTAAACCCCGGTTTCTTAGCAGCTTTCTAGTGGTGTGTCATAGAGTTAGTAATTCGGCTGTTTGTTGCTGACTGTGTATTATGGTTGGTCTGAGCTTGTTTGACGATCGGTTGGGAAGGTATTCTCTCTTCAGGTCGGTTTAGTTGGGTTGTCAGCGTTGCTTACCACAATGTACATATGCAATGAAGGCAAATATTATAAATAAGAATGGGCATCCTCTGTAAAAAAATTGAAAGCATCCTAGAATTCCTTGATCCTGTGGTTATACGGCTTACCTTGGGAGATCAATGTGTCTTTTTATGATCTTAAGATATTTACACACATGTATATATCTCCGAGACTCGGAGTTTTACGGTATTCTATCCTCTATGTTCCATGATAAAATACTAGTAGGTTATCTTGTGTTCATTGGCATATATGATATATCTGTATGATTTTACTTATTTGTAGCTGCTATAATCTTTTGATCTCTCTTATTATTGGATGTCTGTGGCTGTTCCATGTATTTCTAGGATGAGCCATGTATTTCTAGGATGAGTGGATCTCTGTTCTTTGTTTTGGTAAAAAGTAATAATGGTAGTTGTTAGACCAACTTTATTTTAGTGTTGTTCACATTGTTCCTTTCTTGTCAAGTTAACATAATATATGAAAGTTAATATGTGAAGGATGTTTTATAGGTTTGGACTGGTGTGTGCCCGTGTGTTTTTGTGCCCCTGTCTATGTGCATATACAATGTAGGTTTATGTACCGAATGTTGTGTGCGTGCACTAGTGCACATTCATACACTATGAAATGAAGAAAAAGACATCCATTCTACCATACGTAAATAACACCTAGATGCACACCAGCTGGTTTGATTCAATGTGTGCTTTCTCAATTACCACCTATATAGTATTATATTGTAGATTCAGTTATGTCATCAATAATGTTGTGAATCTTGTGATCAATACAATAAACAAAGGACTGTATTGTGGCAATTACTTGCCAAATCCATGCACTCGTCTATGTGTATTCTTGTATCTATAAAATGTTCCGGTTGTGCATGATCATGCCACCCATGGGCAAGTTAGAAAATATAGCATTGGTCTGTATATACACACACAAAGTGCTAGTAAACTCAAGTATTTTTGTTGTGTACATAATTTCTGAAGTAGAATATCTAGCACAACCTCGGACAGTATTCAAGATTTCAATATTCCTATGGCATTGAGAGGATGTTCCTATAGTGGTTTTAAACAGCCCAAAACTGCTGTAATTGTTAAATGCAAGGTGACATGATAAGAAACTATAAGGTATTAATTATTTCATTGAGAAAATATCACATGGAAATGGATTTAAACAGATACATCATATTGCATTTCTTAATATTATGCTTTAGAGAAGCTCTTAATATCAAGCCTTAACTACACTTAACGAAGTTTGTAGTTTCTTAAAGAGTCACTTGAGCTGAAAGGGAATGGTACCAACTCATGCTACTAGATACTTGGCGTCATCACTAAGCTTGACTTGAACTCTTGAGACATGCTCTTTTAGACTTAAGAATAACTACCGGGCTGATGTCATATGCCTAGATGCTCCATTGTCCACATACCAAGCATTTCTCNCTTTTATGATTTAGTACAAATATACATTTTTCCATCCATCCACCTTTATATTTCGCTATTGTCTTTTCCTCCAAAATTTCAGTCAACCGCTGTCCTCGTTCTTCTTGCTTACAGACAAAATATCGTGTTGGAACTTGTCACAGATAGAAACAATAAATTTGGTAAGGAATTTTGTGTTGTTCTCTGTAAACGGGTATATATAGTAAGACTGTAAGACAATTTCCAAGAAAAAAAATAAATATGCCGGACTTTTCAATTGTGCAGCAGTACGTTATGGAAACTGCTATTTGCATGATGCATGCAGACACAAATGCAATGCCCGAACATTCAACCTAGATTGATAAATGTAAAGTTGTTCTGGTAGACTAGCCCCCAAGATGTAGTACGGCTTTCTTTGGGGGCTCAGATTGGAGCGGAGGGGCGTTTCGGCTAGGGTTTCAGGGCATTTCGGCTAGGGTTTCAGCTAGGGTTTCAGGGCGGACCCTGTTGGTGATGGCATAGCTCGCGGTTGGGTGGCCGGCGGTGGTGAACACGGGCGGGGAACATTTTCTGATCGTCATCTGCGCCGGGAGGTATTTCTCTGCTTCCAGGTTTTTTGGGGAGGTATTTCACTGTTTCAGGAGGTCTTTCTCTGCTCCCCGTGACCGGCGACGTTGGTGGGTGTGGACCACCGTGACATTGGGTATATATCAGTTCCTTTTGGCAACTTTTACTGTGATAAAATCTTGCCTCTGTCAACGGGGATAGCGACGAGGGGTTTCATCGGTCGGGGGAAGAGTGCCCTTTCCACTTTTTGCAGGGATTGTGGTAACAGTTTTTGGCACTTATCTTATTGCGATGGGTATGGGGGACAAGCTGCCGGATAATATTCCCCCGGCGGAAGAAAATATCACTGTTTCCGATTACAAGATGGGGGATGCGGGATGCTTCCTACCGGCCACGCGCTTCAGGACACTTAAAGGGAAACGGCCACTTGGCTCGGTAGACGGTCAGAATCTGACCCGTGGCAAATCTCAGAGGGGCCAGGTGGAGGGGCACCGGACAACGGTGGAGACCGTGGCTTCGGGCCCTTCCATCGGTAGTGGAATGGGACTACCTGTTGCGGCTACCCGAGGACTTTCTGGCTCGACTTCCCGCGCTGCTCAACGCCGGATGGGCAGATATTTTCGCAGGCCTGGGGAGGTTTCACTTGCTGTGGGTCGTGATATTGGCATGGAGGAGGTTGTTGAATACAATATGACAGCCTTGGTGGGAAAGTTCTCATATCATGCCATGAACCGTCGTGATATTGTCAGCTGGGTCTCGGCAAAATGGAAACCAGTATTAAACTACACCCCTCATGTCATTGCCTTGGCGTGCGGATGGTATGGCTTCAAATTCAGGCAAGAGGCACATTGTAACCGTATTCTGGAGGGACTATGGCTTCATGGTCCTGGGAGCCTTATGTTACAGCATTGGCATACGGATTTTGCCCCTGAGATAGCTTCGGTTCGCCTTCGGCACTTATGGGTCCTTTTGCCTGGTCTTCCTCTTGCACTCTGGAACCGCGGGGCTTTTGAAGCCATTGGTAACTGTCTTGGTCGTTTTCTACATGTGGAAGAGGGGCACCTTCACGGCTTTGATCGTCGGATGGGCCGGGTCCTTGTGGAGGTGGACATCTCCTTGGGCCTTATTGATGAAATAAATATCAGCTGGCGGGGAAGAAAGTTCATTCAGCTCATTGATTATTGGGGTATCCCCTTCCGCTGCTCAAATTGTAAGGCGGTGGGTCATCTATGGAGACAATGCACTGCTCCAGCATCTTATGGTCGGAACTTGGATGGGGGCCCGTGCTGGTCATCAGACGAGGGAAGTGAACTTGAGCATGATGCCACTGGCGACATGGATGGCTTCTCCAACCGTGTGACTACTATTGATGCACCCGATTCGACGCTGTTCCATAAGTTAAAAGCACAGGACCCTCTCTTCTTTCAGTCTCTCAATGAAATTGATATTTCGTTTATCAATAAATTAGACTTAAACAATGGGAATGATGGTAATTATACATGTCGTAGTCAGCCCTTGTCGTCAATCTCCTCTGGTATTGAACAAGGCACATCGGATTCTTTTGGGGATGACGACC
>NWUY0300014044.1:10442-23645 GCA_004151065.3 Larix sibirica
CCATTTTTTTAATTATAATAATATCTCATGAAACACAATGCTCATAAGTCATAATATCAAGAAACGTTTTCTAAACTTTTAGAACTCATGCGATTTCAAACTTGTATTTTCGCTCCTCTCATAGAGGATTCCGTGACTATTCAAAAGATTATCGATCTTTGTATCAATATGGGGGCATGATAAATCTCAAGAGTTATTGCTCCTTTGAACACTGCCGAGAAACGAAAATATTCAAAAAAATATTCTTGCTTCGCAAATGTACCCGCGACTATCTCTCCCTCTTACAGGGGATATTTTTTTCTTCCACTTAGCCTCTCTTCCTTCACTTAAATCGATATTTTTTCTTTATTTCAAACTAATCTGAAGATCGAAGATAGAGAATTTAACACAAAGATTATACAAAATGTGCTACAACACTTCTATCGTTATTGATTAAAAAAGATTTAATTGATGCAAATACAATGAAAGTCTAAAGGTGTATTTAAACACTAATTGGAAAAGGTAAAACCCTAACTTGGTTCAAGCATGCATGCTTTATTAACTGAACTAAACTTGACTTCTAATAATAGAACTAAAGCTAAAGTGGGAAATAATTAATATTTCTAGCACAAAGTCCATCCACATGACAATATTTGCACCCAAACACTTGATTTCCCTTTGTTTATGTACATATCATATAAATTTAAAAACAAGCTTATGTGGAATTCCTACAAGTTTCTCTTCCAAGAATCTACCTCCTAAGAAATACATTCCACACTAATATGGCACTAGCTTATTCACATCACTCACACCCAATGGTGGCATATTTCATAGTACTGTGATGTAATCTAAATCATATTGGTTTCATATGCCTGTAAATGAGTTTGTAGAGACAATGCTACTATCACAATCAGTGATTTGTAAACTGCATTGGATAGTTAGTCACATTGGAGCTTACCACTAGTTATTTTAATTGGTGTGTTTTCATAATTGCAAGAAAAATTATAAAAAACAAGAAATACACATTCGACATAGAATTTATCCTGAAAACCCCTTATGGGGAAGTTGAAATTAGACCTATTCCTTGCACTTTTTTGTAGAATGCAAATACAAGAGGAAATCAATAGTCTAGATAGAGTTACCTTGGACACTATGGCCCTAATCGCCATTACAAAATCTATTACTACCTCTCTAATACTTCACAACCACCCCTTAGTGCGGTAGATGCACTAGAAAAGTAAATCCCGTTGAACATATGAATTTGCAAACCCTCTTTACAGGCTTTGATTACTTTGACAAATTTGCGGTGATTTAGTTTACAACCTCTANAAAAAGTGAAAAATTTGCAATTTTAATAAAATTCTTAAAAAGGGACATTACATATTTCATGTCATGGACTATTAGGGAGACATTTACTCTCTGATATACTTATATTATATTCAACTAATTCTTTGTTCTTTCTCTTAGCTATTCCATTTTGATAAGGAGTATATGGGATAGTGCATTGTTTTAATATACCTTTCTCTTTACGATACTTTACAAATTCATTGGTATTGGACTCTCCCCTCCATTTGATTGTGGGATCTTCATATGCTTACCAATTTTCTTTTCAATATGCATTAGAATTCTTTGAAATATTTAAAGACATCAATGTTCTTTTTAATGAAGTACACCCATTTATAATGATTGCAATTATCAACAGGCATTAAGAAATAAGATTTTCCACCAAGTGACATAGTTTTCATAGGCCCACAAACATTAGAACTCACTAGTTCAATAAGGCCTCTCTTTATTATATATGTTCTTAATGGAAACTCATGTTTTTTTCCTATTGAAAACCCTTCATAGTCAATATATTCATTGTTGAAAATGGGAAGACCCTTCATGATGTCCTCACTTTGCAAGAAAGTAAGATCTCTGAAATTTGAATGACCATACCTCAAGTTCCAAAGCTCCTTTGTGGATAGACTAGTGGATTCCATTTGTTGAAGGTTTACAATAGTGGATTCAAGCTTGTAAATACCTCCCATTCTGATCCTTCTATAATAACCTTCTTTTTATCAAGCGCGCACTTCACAAATAAACTTGTCTTTACAAATTCAACCTTTATTCTTTCGTCTACAATTGCAACCAAGACATTGTTTTCCTTGATTCCAAGTATGCACCTCACATTTTCAATTTGCTTTTCACATCAATTTGGTAATTGCACATATACATTAACCACATCATTTTATACCATGAGACTTGTAATCTATAAGAAATTTTGGCACTATCACTTCTCTTGTGAAGATCATAAAACTTATATTTGTTACACACCATATGAAGTGAGGTTCCTGAATAATTAAACCAAGATTCACACTTTTCTATTTCTACATATAAAGCTAAATTTGAAATGAATAGCTTCAAATAATTTTACGTCACCTTTTTAATCAATCAAATTTCCTTTTTGTCTTCTATATTTGGATTCATTTAACTTCCTTGTCTTGCAATGTTTTGCATAATGTCAATGTCTGCCACAATCAAATAAACAAATACCTTATAGACATGGTTGTGTGGTCATTTTTATGATGCTCTTCCTTTTTGTCACTTTGGTTATGGTTAGCCTCCTTTCTTTTTAATCCATGTATTTCCCTTGGAAGTTTGCTTGAGTTTGGCCATCAATGCCAAATCTACGGAATCCTATCTATTTTCAACATTTTTTCTCCTATTTCCTTCTTGCATGAGAATGCTTGTTAAATCAACTAAATTGATAGTGATAAAAACTTGGAATTTTAACAACATCACATCTAAAGTAACAGTAACTACAAAATTACTTGATACTTTCTATTCTATGTCACCAAGTTTGTATATTAACTTTTTCACTCTAGATTAGTAAGCACTAATAATTTCAGTTTTTTCCACCTTAACTAAAAGAAGTTTACTTTTAAGAAACACAATTTTATTTGAATTTTCCATTTCATACAAATTCTTACTTTTAAGAAACATAATTTTATTTGAATTTTCCATTTAAAACAAATTCTTACTTTTAAGAAACATAATTTTATTTGAATTTTCCATTTTAAACAAATTCTTTAACACAATCCATGTCTCACTAGATGTTTTGTAATCAATAATGTGAGGAATGGTGTTATCTTTCACAAACATATGTGAGAGGAATTTAGATTTATTTCTCTTTTCTCCAAATCTATGATTGCAACTTGAGGGTTCATTGGTTTGACTTCATCACCTGTTACAATCGACTAAATATTGTAACATGCATCTTTTTCCCAATTTACATGATTTAACATACATACATACATATATGGATAATAAGCCAACAAGTAAATGAATTGCTAATAAATTTGCTTGAATTACTTCTACTCTAGGTAGAAAAGTCAAATTTGAAAGGTTCTTAGCTAGTGAGCTTCACACTTGCAAACACAATTGCAATATAAAAACAATGAATCTTGAAATAATTTTTTGATAGCATCTTCACTCATGACATCCTTCTCTAATGAATTTGTTGGAATGCTTTGCCTTAAAATTTAGTACAAGAAAAACAAGAAAAGCCTTGAGGCACAAGTTTTGAACACTCAAACCATAATCTCATGTATTTCATTAACACACAAGTATTTATTACATATGTGAGCGGATTTTTTCCATTGATCTTGATAGCAAATCAATGGCTCACTTTTAACTTATCTTCATAGCATGACACTTTTATCACTAATGACCTTATCCATATCCTTACAATAATAACCCTACTATAGACATATCTTATTTCTTAATTATCTCCTTATCTTTATCCTTAAAACTATACATGTTGTAGATATATCGATTCCTCAATTATTCCTAACATATTCTTACATGTTGTAGATATATATGTTCCTCAATTATTCCTAGCATATTCTTAGTACTAAGTAACTTCCTTAATAATTTGAATTGCTATGAACAAAGAAACTTTTGAGAGTCTTCTATGGAATACATGATGACTTTATTGCTTTCAATCCAAGACCATCCATTCTATGACCTCTTCACAAGTTTCAGAATGGAAATTTAATGCTTGAGCTAACATGGGAATCAAATGGTTCTTTCTATTTTTATTAGCATGATTGTGTAAATTATGTACCGACCTCAATGTATCCCAATCAAATTCTCTTTTGAACTCAAGTTTAGTATACATTTCTAATTGAATTTGGGTCCATCCTTCCGTAGAGTAAACCTCAAGGCACAATTCGAGTCCAAAATCATAATAGCTCCATTTCATAGTTAACAACGAACATCTCTTGTTAGCCCTGCCTTCATGTTGGCAGGGACTCTAGTAATTGGGATGCAACTTTTCAATTAAATGACACAAATTAATATTTTTCTCCAATTTTTTTTATTCTGAATACTTTTGATCAACCAATTATGCAAACGTGGTCCTTTTATCAACAAATGAATGAAACTGATCTGTTATTTGGCCTATTTTTTAAGCATACATATTTTCATTAGCATCATGTCCTAAGTTTTTTCATTGCGTTTGTTTTTACTATATGCTTTGTTCTTTTATTTCAAAAGCAACTAGGTTAATGCTATGGCTGTCCTAACATCAATCTGAAACATTTTATGTTTCTTTTTCTTATTGTTAAGTTGTTGGCATGCTAGCTATGTGAGGTTGTTGCATGTTGTCCATGTGTGAATGCTATAGTAGTTGCACACCCACATCCTTCCTTTCCATCCACCTCTTGATCTACATCTCTTCCTTCTACATGTTGTGGGTGTTATCAATCAATTCTCCGGCCTTTCCAATTTCCCCAGTGAGTATTAAGTCTGCTTTATGATGGCATCACAAAAAGGCATGGTGAGTTAAATTATTGGAAGAGATTCAGTTCGGAAGAGTGCTTGGCGGTCACATGATCATCCATGTCCTGCACTCCATGGTTGCAGACACACTCACTCAAATTGAATGGAGGAAAAATATGATCAGGTAGGATTAGCCCTCTCTACTTACTTTGTTGGAAAAATTATGCTTCATTTGAATGAGTGATGCTCCATTTGTTCCCTTCACTAGCTTTAGTCTTTCAGTTCTTTTCAGTTACATCATTCTGTAATTTTGTAAGTTCCTTTAAGTTACATCATTTTATGGCTGCACCTAACTTTGGAAAACTGAGATCAGTCCCACACAACCGGGTCTTTGAACCTACTCATAACTATAAACAACAAGTGCAAGAGATCAAGCAAAGGTTGGCCTCTACAGAGTACTAAGAATTAACACCTTGGCACATGAATTGAAACATGAAACATGAAGAAGCGGGCAAGCGAAAGACAAAATGCAGGAAATTTGAGTCGATTATAATTACGTTCATTCATAACATAAAGATTAGCCCATATTTCTTGAAGTTAGATCTTTGTTAGCCCATAGTATGAGGGTCTATATCCTGTAGTTATCCTTCTATAGAGAGTTATTCCAACCTTCTATAGTAAAATATTTTTCCCTATATTTAAATACTTACTTACACAATCATAATTCTTATTCCCTCCCTCTACAACCAGATACTATTTTCCTCTACTGACTTAGACAGACTAACTCCTACCGTATTCTTACTTTTAATACTTAACAATACCTAAAGCACTCTAAAAGTTAGAGAAATAGATTTAAAGACCATTAGAATGCATAGATAGCATTATCCTAGTTGCATATTAACCCATTACCACACAAACACACAGTTGAAAGGAAATGCAAGTTTCTTCATTGTTCAGATCTTACCTTCTCCATTTTGCTTGGGTTCCGATTTGAATCCATCAGGCTTGAGTTGAATGTCATCTGTGTATCCACCCTTTCCTCTTAAGTGGAATCCCCCTACTTCAATGTTCGATAGTCCATCTACCAAATTCCATAACCCATTTAGTAGTAGAGAGAACAAGCCCAATAGAGACAATGGTATCAAACCCAACAACCACCATAGCACATGTGAACAATTACACCATAATGTGAACAGAGTCAATAGTTTCATACTATGACTGAGGAATTTTTTTCTATGTCAAAACCATAATATTTAATCGGCACACTCTTTTTCTATAAGGATATAGATGAAAAAATAGATCCACCTATTGAAATTGAATCTCCCCAGTGTAACTAATAGATCCAACGCATAGATTGCTAACCAATAGGTGTACTCTAGCCATGAGTGACACACAGAGACCATGAAATGATACTAGATTCTTTAACTATTAGCAGCAGGTAAGACAAATATGAGGATTAATAGAATTCTAATTTTAAAGGAATTGTGGGCCGGCTAAATGAGAACCATACTTAAGACAATGACTCACTATTTACAAAACCTTGGATAACATGTAACTAGTACTGTGAGTTGGAAGAATAACATCGTCTAGTATACTGGAGTAGCTAGAGAGCTAGATATTCATGTGAGGTTATTCCTTTCCTTCAACATTTATGTTGTTCAATACTGAGGAGGTCTTGATGTTAAAACATGTTACATAGTATTGATGGTTGGAAAGACGCATGGTTGCATTTGATGTATCTCACTGGAACTTGATACTCACTCATGATATTTATATCAATAATGCTTGGTGATTCTAGATGTACAAAAATGAGAAATGTTTTGGAATTTTTTGTGGGCCCTTAGCACCAACTGTCTATATAAGGCCACCACATGTGCAGCTCCGTGAATAAGAGATTGCTTATATGATAGGTAAGAGATTTGTTCATCTAATTGGGCTCTTCAACTATCAATAGTTCAATTTTCAACTATATTGATAGATATTGTGCTTAGCTTGGATTTATTTACACCACATGGATAAGATATTTCTGCATAAAATTATATTGTTCATATCGATAAATAGTTCAATTTCTAGCTATTGTTTATATGTAAAGAACCAGTCACATTCTACAAACTATCAACAGCTTAATTCTAATTGTTGATGTTTATATGCTTAATTATGAATGAGATATGAACCTTTTTTAATACTTATGGTTGTTTGTAAACTTGGTATTTATCTCCTGCGTTCAGTTTCTTTTTCTAATATGTTTTTCAGTTGGTACAAAGTCGATCAGGTCCAGTGCAATATGTGTTGCTTCTTTTACTCATTAACATAATCCACCCCTAGCTACTTCTTGTCTTTTCTTCTTCCTTTTCCACGACACTTTAATGGTTTATAGTTCCACAAGCTCATTTTTTTATGTTCTTTAGCAATAACTTTTGTCAGGATCTTGACATGATTTGATCAACCACATAGAGTTAGATCTTAGAGGCACCCAACATATTACAATACACTGGGAACACACTAACAATTTGATCGACTTGCGAAGCTATGTCCAATCTATAAAGATGGAACAATCCTATGTCTATCCAATCTATGAATATGGAAGTTCATCCCCAAGATCATATTGCATTTTGTATTTGCTACCGGGTAATCCAGAACAGAGTGAAATAAAACTAGAACTAGTGAGGATGTTGGGCAAGATGGCACATGCATATCTCTTGATTATAATTCCCTATCTTGATGGGGAAAGGATTTCATATTCTATAAGGTCATTGTCTTTTTCATGTCGAAAGATTTGCACATCTCCCATATCCACATGCTTCCTGTGATGTTGCAACTCCACACATCTCTGAACTCTATAGGATACTACCATATGACCTTTTAACATAGTCAAATTGAACCCTTTTTACCTTTATTAGTGCAAAGTGCATAGCAATAAGATCCCCTCCTTTCGTCCATACCTCCTCATGGTAAAAAATATACATAGAACTCTTTGACTTAGCCAATTCTTTCAAAGACATAAAATATCTTCTTTCAAGGAAAAAGAGGTTTCACCAAGGCATGGAAAAACAATTTTAAACATGGAAGTTCACAAGTTGTCTAAAAAACATCTTATCTCCCATATGTTCATTTATCTCCATGGTCTTTTAGCCTAACTAGTGAAGAAAATTACAGCTATTTACGGTTGAACTTTGTCATATTACACATTTAAAACAATGCAACTTTATGTTTACCTTCTTCATCTATCATTGATGTAATACCTCATCATGCCAACCCATGTATGTAACTAAGTATTGTAAAATGTGGATTTCTATGATTGATAGTGATATGTATTTGATTTGTTTATTTAACTATGTTAAAAATATGTTTGTTTTGTGGGGCTAACCTATGAATGAGGGGTCCTGGTCTCTTTACAAAAAGAACTATGTTAAAATAATAATTAAGAAGGATAAAAAAAATAAAAAATGAAGCTGAAATATAAATAAAAAAAGAAATTGAACAATGTAAATAAGAAGAGAATACAAGAAGGAAATGAAGAGACTCTTCCGGAATTGTAACTCCCATATAGGTGGGAATACATAAGGAATTAAATAAAGATAATAAATGCTTCCTCTACAAAAGAGGGGGGGGGAGAATACCAAGGGGTTAATTCTCTTAATGTTCTTAAAGATTTTCCCTCATTGAGCAATTTGGGATACATAGCTTATTGTTCTTAAAGAGNCCCATGTATGTAACTAAGTATTGTAAAATGTGGATTTCTATGATTGATAGTGATATGTATTTGGTTTGTTTATTGAACTATGTTAAATACTTGTTTGTGTTGTGGGGGATGACCGAAGAATGAGAGGTATTGGTCTCTTTAGGGAAGAATTAAGATAAACAAAAAGAATTAATGAAGTTAAATAGAAAAATGAATTAAACTAAAATAGGAATTAAAATAGAAATTGAATAAAGAAATATAAGGAGATAAAAGAAGGAAATGAAGAGACTCTTCTAGAATCGTAGCCCTATTTAAGTGGCATCGCGTAAGGCATTAACTAAGAATAGTAAACACCTCTTCTACAAAAGAGGAGGAAAATGAATGCCAAGAGGTTTATTCTCTTGATGGAAGAAAGAAGAACAATACACATCTAAAAACATAAATATGAAGAAATATGAAGGAAAGAGAAATCTGAAATATGAAAGAAAGAAGCTGTGATGAATAGATAGATGAATAGCTGAAGGGGGGGGATCTAGTTAGTGGTATTTTCCTACAGATGACAAAAAACAAGTTTAGTCATGGTTGAAAATCTATACGGCCATCGAGTGTGTGAGCATTGAGGTGTTGTGTACTAGCTAGTAGGGTAATACGTAGGTATGGAAAACAACAATATTCTCTATATAGAGTGAGGGTACTGGGTGTTGGTTGGCACCAATATTGGCTATATATGATGGAGTACTAGCTGGTTGTGTGGAAGTGGTACTTCCTGGATTGAACCATAAACACTAGCATAGTGATTGGTTGAGTTGGGACCCTAAGTTGAAGAGCAGATCTTCTAAACTAAAAGGAATATGAACTGTAAGAATTCCAAAATATATCCTTGGAGAGACCAAGACTTGGCTCGGGGGTGACTATTGTAACACCTCATTTTTGACCCCATAATGTAATAATGTAATTATGTACATTTTATATTTAATATAAAAACACAAGACTACTACCGACGAAGAAGGANGATTTTGACCCCATAATGTAATTATGTAATTATGTACATTTTATATTTAATATAAAAACACAAGACTACTACCGACGAAGAAGGACGAAGAAGAGATGGGGGGATATCCTTCCACAAGGGGGAGAGTGATCATCCTAAGCCTGGGATTGTAGGGGGAAAGATGTCCAACCCCAAGTGTTCCATTTGTCTAACCAAGTGTTCCACTTGTCCAACTTTCCTTAGAAAAGAGGGAAAAGTGTCCAACCGCATGGATTCCAAGTGGCTAGTTCTTATCAACCTTGGTGCCACCTGGCTAGTCTCAACCATGCATTTAAATAAGAGAGATGTCACATCCTTCTACTCATTCTTCCTGTAAAAAACAATCATTTTTTATGCTGCCAGACATTGACCAGCTGCATGAGAACCGCTGTCACCGGTAGAACCATCGTAGTACCGCTATTATTTTCCATATTGGAGCCATCATTACAGTCGAACCCGAATACCCCAATGGATGTATCTCCATCACCAGAACTGTGGGTTGAAGCTAGACAGAGAAAAGAGGATTGGGTAGTTGTACCATAAACTCGATACCTTCTTGTGGATGGGTAGCCCCAGCTCAAGGGTGGCTTTGTCAAAGAAGGATATGGATTGATAAAGCCTATGGATGGGGGGAATGTCCTTGGTTTGCAATTAGTTGGTTGTATTTACAAATAAGTTCTACACCTACTGAAATGAATGGTGTTTATTTTTTATTGTATTAAGTATTGACATCGTATGAATTATGGAACTAAATTAATGGAAATGTAAATGTATTCTTATGGAGATAGTTAACAGTGATTCCATTTATAAATTATAATTATTTATGATATAAATGTATAGTTGAATTCAATAGAAAAAACAATATTGCATATCAAAGGAAAATTCAATCAATAGATTCCATACCCCGTGGCCCAAAGTAATCATGAGGTCACCAGGTATGTGACAACTGTGGTGAAAATAAGACTGGAGTTTCCTACAGATCTATGGTTGGGTGGATTGGGGAAGGCCCCACAACAATTGTAGATATATCAATAGCATTAGGAAGAGATGATTTCTTGGATTTAGGTCTTGTTTAAATTCTGAACTCTGAATCTATGTTTATACTAGTGATATGATGGTTTATGCATGACCTATATACTTGAATCTTATGTGGTGATTGTCAATCTAAAGGAATGTGATTACATGATAGATCTGGTAATGTGTTATGACCCCATGTACAATTATGGTGAAAACAGTAACTAGGAAGTATTAATACTCTCTGATATCTATACCAGTAAACCTGTGATGCTAAATAAACCAGAAAGTAAATGTATATGGTTGGTCTGTGTTATAATATGGCTATTGTTATAATGTTGAGATGAATTATTATGTTGCATGGTTAACCTAACTGCAACATTGAGTAGCAGAATCTAGTACATTTGTATTAGATTATGTGATTAACCTAACTACTGCATTCAACAACAAAATCTAGTACAACTATATTAGATTATATGCTTACTTTAATTTCTACATTGGGAAACAAAGTCTAGTACAAAATTGTTAATTGTCAATCACCCTAGCAGTTGCATTGGGAAACTAGTCTAGATTGGATTGTAATAAGTTGTAGTACCTAAATGTGGTATTGGGCCATAGACTCTACATTAAAAAAAATTGTAAATAGAGTGGTATAGAATGAAACATAACTTATGTATATAAATATCAATGTTGAAAGGTAGATCCATTATATTAAAGTAAGAATTAGTTGATTTAAACATTGAATAAGCTATATAGTACATCTATGTTGAGGTTGTTGAATAGTATAACAATGTGATAAATAGAATATCAATAGATCTACAAGTATGCTAACTACAACTGAACAATCCTAATATGTATTCCTAAGTTCTCAATCCACTCAAATAACTCAGGGTGGGTAAATTGTTGGACCTTCTCAACTCATGTTAGATTGGATGATATAGGACTGGGTTTTGTCCCCCCTGGAACTTCAAAATTGTGAGAGGATCAGGACCCAACAGAGAACCCCAATATGATTTATAAAAAGAAATAAAGGACACAGCATGTGATATCTACCCATATGCATCTAGAATGAGATGCAAATATCTACGTCTACTCATGATATCATATTACTAAATAAAATACTGGTCCTAGATCTAAGACCACCTGAGAGGGAAACATGGTTAGTTAAAAGAATAATTACAGTCCAATAAACCCTCCTTGATAGCCTATATGCATAACCATTAATAATAACAATGATATTTCCTCATGAGATAAATGACTGATTAAAAGGGAAAGAGGGATTCCACAAGCCCAATCCTTGACTTACATGAATGATCAAGCAAAGGATTTGTGAACAACTCCTAGTAGGAAAAAAGTAACTTGCAAATAAGTGCTCATCACCTGGATGACAAAAACATGTAAACCATAATAAATAGAATGCTCATGGAAGATAAAATACATCAGTTACCAAGGGGATTCCCATGCAAGACTACCTACGAGACAACATGCAGACTTGAATAAGTTCCAAATATATAAAATAAGAAAATGTCCTATGGGAACATGAATTACAAAAGAATATTAATTGAAATTAATGCTTGAAGTGAAATGCAAATAATACATAAAAGTTGAATGAGTTGGCTAATCTATGATAATTCTAGTAATGCTAGTTGCATAGGTAGTTGGGGAGGAAAGGAACACTCAGCCATAGGTTGAGTGGGCACTTGTTCTATACAACCCTCTCGTGATAACCATCGAATAAAAGGGATTAAATATACGACAATAAGATTTGCAAACTAAATCTACCTAGTACATGTAGCAGATATTGATCTAAGTTAATAGAGATGGTTATATGTGTGTGTATGTTTAATATAATCTCAAAAAGGGATTGGAATAACATGGTCATAACTCGCAAATCCTCAAACAACCTATGCATAGAATGCATGTCAAGGTGAAAATCAATCCAGGCCTGGATGGAAGTGTTATCAAGGGTTGATCTACGTAGATCAACCGTATGTCTTTAAGAGACCTAGAATAAAAACTAGCTAAAATGTACAAGCTATCTAGCGGTCGAATCAAGGGCGGACGTGGCCTTTTCTTTGCCCAAACCTAACTGTTAATTAAACAATATGAAAAACGTTGATGAATGTAAACAAAGATCAAGTGCATGAATAGGAATGAAAATCTTGCACCATGGGTGAATCTCGTAGCCAAGCAGATCGATCCTCACTGAGGTATTGAATCGGCGGCCAAGTGTAAACACAATCACTGGTTAATCAAAAATGTAAACATGTCCCTCACAATCACTGGTTACTACATTTTAAAAGTAGTGATGTCCCTTAACGCAGGAGAAATGCCTCCTCCTTTGAGGAAGAAACTGATAGTTTCCATAATCATGGGTGAGTGGGATCGACTCACAGTTTGGTTGACATGCCATGGTGTTCATTCCTTACTCACGTGGAGTGGTGATGGGGTGTCCCATTGGATAGATCGTAACTTATAAGCAACATGAGTTGGCCATAGTTACGTGGAGTGAAGCTTTGGCTAGCGTGGAGAGGCTTAGGGTTTATATATATATATATATATATATATNCAGCTTCTCGATTTTTGTAGACTACAGACTGTTGATGGAAGGCTGTACTTACCTTTAGATAGGTTAGAAAACTCTCACTCTACCTGCTCACAAGATCAACACACTAAGATTAAAAATTTGGCTTTCTTGACCTTATTTAGGATGGATGTCATGTTTCAAGCTGCT
>NWUY0300014046.1:11842-24621 GCA_004151065.3 Larix sibirica
GTGACACTATCTAGTGGAAGGAAGTTTGAACTTGAAGACGATCATCATGGGTTACAGTACATCTTTACCCAGAGTGATTTGAATGCAAGAAAGGAGATGGTCCAAGCTGTTGAGTGAATGATTTCAACATATCTTATGTGAAGGGACTTTAAACAAAGTGGTTGATGCGCTTAGTCGTAGACCCCGCATCTTTTCGGTGATTCCGATGAAGACAATTTGAGGGAAAAGATACTTGGTTACAACAAGAGGACACTTGGTACAATGAAGTGAAGAACAAAATTGGAGAATGAACATATGATTACCCAAGTACGAGGGGTATTCTTGGAAAATGACAGGATTGTTGAGGTACAACAACTGTATTTATGTGAACTATGAATGATGAACTTAGAAACTTGATCTTGACAGAAGCTCACCTGAGCAGTTTATAGAGCACATCGGGAGTGAAGAAGATGTATGCGAACTTGTATCCATTATTTTTTGGCATGAATGAAGAAGGATGTCGTGAACTTTGTCACCAAATGCATGGAATGTCAGATTGTTAAAGGGAGCATCGACATCCTACAGGATTGCTTCAACCTCACGCAATTCCTTGAGTCGAAATGGGAGGTTATATCCATGGATTTCATATGTGGATACCTTGAACAGAAAAGGCATGATACAATATTTGTGGTAGTCGACACTCTTACAAAGAGTGCACACTTCATTCCTATTACGAATACATATGAGGAACTGGAAATCGCTAGAGTTTTCATCAATGAAGTAGGACGGTTACATGGAGTACTGAGGAAGCTAATATCTAATCAAGGGTCAGTATTCACAAGAGGGTTTTGGACCACATTCCAAGAAGCCATGGGGACACAACTCAACTTTAGTACGTATACCATCCCGAGATAGATGGGAAAACAAAGAGAGTGAACCAGATACTAGAGAACATGTTATGGATGTACATGATGGATCGGTAGACCCGTTGGGAGGATTTTTCACCTCTAGTAGAGTTATCCTATAACAACATCTACCAAAGATCCATTCAGATGGCACCCTTTGAGTTTTTATATGGATGACCATGCAAGAAACCCTTGAGTTTGGATTGAATGGAGGATATATAGGACATTGTTAGGACCTGATGTGATTCAGGAGATGTTAGACCAAATGGCAGATATTCGTGCTTGAATGAAAGAAGCATAGGATCGACATAAGAGTTATGCAAATGCGCATAGGCTCAACTGAAGTTATGATATTGGGGATCCGGTATTTTTGTAGGTGAAACCGCAAAATAGTGCTATTAATTTTGGTAAAGGAGAAAAACTATCTCCTAGGTTTGTGGGACCCTTCAAAGTTTTCGAATGGATAGGACCGGTTTCCTATCACCTTGTGCTACCATCATCTCTACATATAATACACAATGTTTTTCATGTTTCAACACTTCGACATTATATTTCCGATCCTTCACATATAATTGACTTAAGTAATATACAGATATCAGACGAAGGGGTCACAACGGCCGAATCAATCCGCATATAAAACCATCGAACACGATATCTTAGATGTCGTGTGATCGACCAAGTTAAATTTCAGTGGGACAGTTATAGTCCTATTTCCACAACCTGGGAGGACGCAACTGAAATGCGTCATAGACAAGTTTTAATAAGAGGGGGTGTATGTAATTCCTCCTTGAGACATTGATTGATAGACTATTGAGGGAACTGTATTGAAGTGACCCGTTAAATAAACTTGAAAATGTGTTATGCTTTATTATTTGAATAAAAATTGTTGATTGCAAGCAAATGATGATTATGCTCGATTGATTGAGAAATATGAATTAAATTTATGTTATGAATAAATGAAAGAAATGATGCTTTTTATTCCTGTAGATGTGAATAAATGCACTTGTTTAGTTAGAATGAATAAGATGAATAATGCATGATGATATACTTTATATTGTGTAGCGCTACTAATGTGCGCTTTGAGTGTGTGCAGTGGTAGGTAAAACAATTACCGACATGACTCTCAAATGGAATAAAAGGGGGTCGTAAAGAACAAGAAACATACATAGGGGTACGACAATAGACTTCGGCTCTGAAATAGAATTCCACACACGAGTCGAAAGCCCTATCACTACTCAGGGTAGCGTGTGCCGTACGGGGAGGCCATACGATTTGGTCCGTACGATGTGTTGAGGGGTGCGCAATAAGGAAGATCTTATTCCTCAATCGCCATTAGTCTCCATAGAAATGTAGTCGGATGATTACGGTAACGATTCCTAATCGCTACATCGCACTCCCCACACGAGGACAAGGACAAGAAAGTTGTCAGAAGGACCCATAGACTGGTACCTAGACAACGACAAGAAATGGAACTACTTGCATACTTGCACTAAACATTTAGACACATATTTGAATTATGCATATGTTAAAGTTAAATTTGAGAATAATTAAATGAAAAAGTATTTAAATTTGAGCAAATATTAAGGGGGATATTTTGAGGTAGACTTCATGTGCACCCACTGATTTAGGAAGACATGCATTGAATAAATATCAAAAATAAATAAATAAAGATATTTGATTTTGGAGCAAATCTAGATTGGTAGATATCTTTGAGTTTAACTCCACATGCACCCACTGATTTAGGGATTGATTTTAGACTAAAGAGACAACTAAGAAAATTGTGGAACTTATGTGCACCCTCATGTGAAGGTGACACATGGTTGCAGGAGAATAATATGAAAATTAATAAATAATTAATTTTGCATGAGACGACACATGTCGTCAAGATATTTCTATTTAAGAAAGAAGGAATGAAGAGGAAAAGGACCTCTTGCTCCCTAATGCTGGATGGATTCCGTAATGGAAATTTGAGAATAGTGTGATCTATGTGAGTTTGGTTGAGAATTACTTTGGAGATTGGGAGGTCTCTTCTGAGTTTTTGGGCTTGCATGTTCTTTGCAACCCCTATTTGCTCGAGGGACTGGGAGGAAGAAGACTACTCCTAGTGTGGTGCGGAGGTCAACCGAGGGGTTATTCGGTACTTCGTCAAAGGCTTGGATTGGAGCGAAGCGACATTTACCTCACCATCTTTGTCAACTACTAGATCGACCATAAGTTCATTGTTGTTGTTTTTTAAGTATTTCAAATTCTTATTATTTATGTTTTACTTAGGATCAATTGAGATGAATATGTAGCAGAATAAAGTGAATTTTATAAAATAAAATTGTTACAAATTTGTCAAAAATAATTCATGAAGTTTAAATTGATTTAATTTCTATTTTAAAAAAAAATGACCTTACAATGATTAGTGAGTGAGGATGTTACAAATACAAAGTAACCAAACGTAAACAACAAATACTAAGTGCATTAAGAGGCTACTGCTCAATGTGGATGTGTGCGTTAATTAATTAAATAAATGAAGGGTATCCTTAGTGTTTTAACATACCCTATGAACTTATGAGCTACGCATATTTGGAGCCTATGAGCTATGCACATTTCAATAATATTGAAGGATTATATTTAAATTTAAAACTCTAAATTTTATTTAAAGTATAATTTAAAAAATATATTTCTAGGAAAAACTAGACTCCTAAGGAGCTACGAAGGATTCAATTTTGATCAGTGACAATTTGCTTCAACGCAAGTGACAATTTGCTTCAACGCAACTGAGAGTAACTATGATCTGCTCAGGATTAATATGGAGAGAAGGTATCAGCGAATACATTGTTCTGCATCGATTGTGTTGCGAAAATTTATCCAGACACCAATAACTTTCTTGGTGTCATATATTTTTGACATTTTTAGCAACATCATTTTGTGTTTCAGAAGTTATTTATTTATATAAAGAAATCACTCGGCTTTGACGTATTGACTCGAGGCCTCGTTCGTTGATACGGTCTTTCGTGCCTCTCTAGGCCACCCAACCAAATAAGGCAAGTGGTCACTATCAACCTGAAAAATCAGACAAGTTTTTTTTTGTAATCCACTATCAACCTGAAAAATCAATCATGTACTGGTCATTATAATTCTCAATCAGCTATATTGTTTTGTTTATACTATTGATCTGAACCCCACACAAACCAACTGCCCTACACTACATGACTAAACTTATTGCGTACATTCTAGTTTCGGTTACCAGAGAAAGGCCTTTGTTGGCTTTGAGCAGGCTTGTCTTTATGGCTGTTTATGGTTGCTTAGCTAGCTTTCTGGCTATGGATCTGGTGAGTATGGCTCTGGTACAAGGTCTTTCATGTGAGACCTTTTAAGTTCAAACTAACAACATACTGAAACACAAGATCGCCATCCTTTGACACTTAGAGGACGAGCGTTTGACTCCCTGTACAAGCTCAGATATGTCTTGGAAGCTCTGATTTTTTTCAAAATTCTGATTAGGCTTGGAGGTAACCTTGAAATGCCCATAGGGTTGGGAAATCGCATCTCTTAGCTTATGCTCAAGCTCTAAGACCGAAGTTTACGCTCTAAGACCTAAGATTCAAGAATAATCTCGAGGCAAAAACCAGGCCTTTACCTACCGTCCAGATAATCGCTGGTAGCAGATGATAAAAACAGATGGAAGGCGTTAAAACGAATGGTTGTACGTGCAAGAAAAGATGGCAGCGAGTAGAAAACGGGAGAGATAGAGACAAGGGGACAGGGAGAGAACTACGTGGGATGACGAGCCATCATGGCTATTTTTTTAAAATCTCAACAACTTGTTTGAAAATTGCAGTTTGTGTAGTTATGCCATTTTAGTAGAGTGGGATAAACAACAACTAAAACACTTCATCATCATTTCTGTATTTTGTGTTTAAAAATTGTAGTTTATGTAATTTTGCAATTTCAGCAATTACAATTTTTTTTTTTTACTAAATGTTGGATTTTGAAACTACTCAAATTGTTAAATCCGATTTAATCAAAATTACACTTTCACCAATTATTCAGGGTGTTTGGTCTTAGGATATACTGCTTGCATTTGAGAATTTTAAATCTATTTTCTAAATTAAAGGTTATATTTCGAAATTACTCAAATTATTGAACTCTGAATTTGAATGATGGAAATCACTTCTCCCTGTGCCAAAAAATACTAAGCTATTTTAATTTATCAATATACTCAATTTTCAAATAGTACCAATATAAAGATGTGATGCTTATTGTTAATTATATTAGTGAAAAAACATTATAATAAAAATGCCTAAAATACCATATATTAAGGATTTAATAAGAGAAATATTTCAACAAATTGTTGGAATATTTTTAAAATGAGCAACCCATAATTCCCCAGAATTATAACAAAAATGCCTAAAATACCATATATTAAGGATTTAATAAGAGAAATATTTCAACAAATTGTTGGAATATTTTTAAGATGAGCAAGCCATAATTCCCAAGAATAAGGGTCTAGATATGTTTAATCTTGCTAGACTTAAACATTGATAATATTATACATGAAATGTTTAAACAATTTTAAGGGTCTAAACATGTTTAATCATGAGTGAGGAGGAGCTGCCTTAAACGAATTTGAAACTCGACGTTTCGATCCCTACTATGGGATCATGTTTAATCATGCTGGACTTAAACATTGACAATATTATCCATGAAATATTTAAACAGTTCTTTGTTAATGTTAGGAAGAATTAATATTCACAATTATAACTTCGGTTTTGGGTGAGAGAGAAGAACTGATAATAATTAATAATTTGTTTTCTTTGCTGAATTGAAAAGAGAGAAGCTAAAATTGTAGTTGTTTGATGTTTGCAAACCATATCTTACAATAAAATTCTTAGAGATTGAGTTAGACAACAACAAAAAATTAATATACAAAGTAAAAATATGTTTCTTACTCTTCAAACTATAGAGGAAGAAGTACAAAATCATCATAAAGTAAATGAAGTTCACATAAAGAAAATCAAAGATGTTGAAAACCTTAAAGAAGATCTTTAATATGAAATCCACACCCTATAATATAAATTGAAAGAGCAATTTAACATGACAAATGATTTCAAACTTACATTTACAAGAATGGGAGAAGTTAACTTGTGAGTTATAAATTAATTATTAATCCTATAAGACACCATAATTCAATGTGACTAAAAATCACAAGAGAATAAGCATGATCATTTAGAAGAAAAAAAATTACAATGATCAGTTAGAAATTCTTTTCACAAAATCTTATCAAACAAGCACAAGGAAATCACCTTGTTTATGGAATTGTAGTCAAAATTTTCTTATGGAAGTCAAGAAATTAAACTACAAGGACATATTCTTTCCGAAGTTCGTCAAAAAGAACCTTAAACAATCTTGTTCAATCAAAGAAATTTTTTTGAGGTTAGAATCCAAACCATGGATAAGGAAATTCTGGCACATACTCAATTAAAGTGGAAAACCTAAAGTCGATACTGATGAATTTTTATCATACAAATAGCATATAAAAATAAAGATTGAGAAACAAATCGACAACAAGAGGATATCTACAAATTCAACTACAATGGAAGGTCCATAAGTAGCCACTAAGGAAGTCGTATCTTAGCCAAAGAATATCGATACTCCAACGAATTCAAAAATATCGAAGATCTGCATGATGATCCACAATTAAATCATGAGAAGATTAAATCTTAGATTAAAAAGGGTCAACTTGCCATGATATCTTATTGTTAACCAAATCATGATTTCACAGCATGAAATCAATGTACCAACATCTACAATTGAACAACCAAAGTCAATGTTTTACTTATATACCATAGCTTCTGAAATTCAATACCCCTAGAAGTCAAAAGCAAAAAGGCTTGCATTAAGAAACTTAAATCACCAAAGTCCCTTAAAAAATAAACCCAAGTTGAAACGATCATTTTAACATGAAACACTTTTTTCTGAAAATCTTTGAAGGTTTTATCATCTTATATGGTCAAAGAATACTATAAGTATATCAACAAGTTTGAAAAGCTCAGTGGGTGATTACACATTTTGAGAGCAAAACAGCTATGTATCAATGTGCTCTTTGCCATGCTTTGAGGACAAAACATGTTTAGAGGGGTGGGAGCAACTTCTAATATACCTTATTCGATATATTATATTAAATCATCGTGTTGAATATTAATTAATGCTATTAGGATGCTATAATTATGACAACTCCTCTTCATGACTATGTAAGCAAAGATATGTATTCATTGTAATGGCCAAACAATTATTTACTCACATGTATGTGTGTGCATGCCAATGTGCACATGTGTGAGATATCTTGCGTATGTCTATTCTTTGTGTGTAATTAGTGTATGAACCATTATTCATACCAACAACCTTAATATTGATAAAGTAGATTTCCATCTTCTATTATTCATTATTTTAGTGAATAGCCTTTTTTTTAATGATTTGCCTCATAAGTCACCCTTATATACATTTATTCACTTCTCCTTTTGTGCTTACAATCTTGCCTCCACATATCTCATACTCTCTACCTTGCAAAGTTCATAATCATGGGTAGGTTATTAAGACAAAATAAATTAAAATTCTTTGGGTCAGACCGAACTAAATTAAATTTCTTGGGTCTTACCAAACATTTGTAGTAGGTCATTTAGTACAAAGCACGAAGTCACCGAATCATAGGACAAAAATTCAAAGACTAAAGGGGAGAAAAAGTAAAAGGCTACACTTTAGCGACTACATAGTGACTAGATATGTAGAGATGTGTAGAAAGGTAACAAGGTCCAAAGTTCAAAATACATGTACTCAAACAAATAATAGTTAGAACTAGTCACATTCTTGTTGTGAAAATGGTATTAAAACACATACATTACTACTTCATTATCCATTTCAAAGCATAATAATAGAAAGAAGTATCAAAGAAAAGCATTCATCATATTAATAGCAAGAGTTTCTCTTGAAAAATAACCATCTTTACCATTAGATATCTAGATGATGATATGGGGTACCTAGGAAGGTATCTAAGAGGATGATGTTGTGTACTGAATGTATCTTTATTAAATAAGGCCCATGTTCTATGAAAAGTAATAATTGTAATAAAGCTTACTAGAAGGTTCCACTTTCTATAACATTCTTTCTCTAGGAACTATCTAAAAGGTTCCACCTACTAAAAAGTTAATTTTTTAGAAAGTAACTATGAGGTTAGATAGAAACTATATAAAGACGTAGAAGCAATGTAATGAGATGTCTTGTGAAGTATATTGGATATAATAGGTATATAGCAAACATATAGCTTGTGGAGTGATTCCTTCCAAAAAGAATAGTTAATGGTGTTACCCTACCTTAAGGATCTTCTCTACATTATTGTGTCAATGTTTTGTTGTTTATTTTGTGAATTTATTGCATTATTTGCGAGTTAATTTTTATATTTCATCTTCATATCTATTAAGGAACACAACTTTTGGTATCAACGCTCTTTCTTAGAGCGAAAAATTGGAATTTTGTTTTATTTTTTTAGAAGGTTGAAAGAACAAAAATGGTCATGACACTCCCATCATTTTTTGAGTATTTTTTATAAAATTTGCAAAAACTAATTATATACTTGAATTCCTCTCAAAACACAACACTTACATATATTATTATGTTGTTCATAACTATATAGCATCTATGACATGGCCAAATCACTATAATTGCTAACCATATTCTTACAAAACGTAGTGAACCACATAAAAGTTATAACATATTAATCTTATATATCATTATTCAAAATAGTAATATAATAACAAATAGATATCATACAAATCCTATATGTTTCCAACATTATGATTGGTTTGTTTCATGCTTAAGATGAAAACTCCATGTTTGAGATATTTGCATATGCAATTTAACCAACACTTGCCCTACTTCTTGCAAGTGCAGTCAAAATATTAGAGGACTCCATGTTTCAGATATTTGCATATGCAATTGAAACCAACACTTGCCCTACTTCTTGCAAGTGCAGTCAAAATATTAGAGGATGAAGGATATGTTATAAGTAATGTGATTCGACAAATATATCATTTAAGTCAAGGGAATTGCATTGGGTTCATCTTCATCTTGGGATCATCCTTCCTAAGGAGCTTTATTGCATACTTCCTATAATGAACTATGGTGTTTAATATCTTTGGATGCAATGTTGTTGAGAAAATAGTATTGAAAAATGTATGTTTAATTTGAGGTCATTTCAAAGGAAGTGTCTGATACCAACGAACAAAAACAGAAGATTGGCAAATTGTTTGACAAACTATTGTGAAACTATTCATTGAAAAAAATACTTAATGTATGCATATCAAAGCAAAGAACCCACAATTATCATGAACCTTAAAAGTAAATATATGTGTATGTGTATGTACACAATTCATTGTGATATAGAATGACTTGTCATAGGATTGTAGGTTTCTCTTTATATAAAAATAACCCAACTTTTGAAGTTATGTAATGATAAGTCTCTTCAACATTAAAGGTTCCCTAAGGTTCTCTTCATTAACAACCAGAGTAAAAGAATGAGAGATTTAATGATTGTGGATCTCTCCTTATATATCGAGATCCCAACCTTTGAAGATGTGCAATGATGAGTCTCTTCAACATTAAAGGTTCTCGAGAGTTCTCTTCATTAACAACCAGAATGAGAGATTCAATTTACTTGACCCAACTACTGCCAAGCATATACCTATCATAGTGAGGAGTGGCTTTGATTTTCAAAAATATAATTTTTTTCCCAACCCACAATCAAGGCTATCATAACGTTTTACATTAATAAAATATATAAAAACCTCAACCCTTGAATGTATATTGGAAAACGAGAGGGGATGATTTTGGTTTATTTTAAAGAATATTCTCTTGAAACCACACTAACATAGGTAATATTTTATCATGTCGCCAACAAAGAAGGGAGATAAGGCCATTAGAATATAAATATATAAAGGTTAAAAATAATTTAATTAAGTGACAAACCCTCTTTTAAAGAGTATGTGTGAACAAACTTGAAAACTGCTAAAAAGGGAATATTTATATATGATATGTGTTATATTAAATATTAAAAAGGGAGATAAGGCCACTAAAATATAAAGATATAAGGATTAAAAAATAATTTAATTAAGTGGTAAGCCCTCCTTTAAAGAGTGTGTGTACACAAACTTGAAAACTGTTAAAAAGGGAATATTCATATATGGCAAACTTGAAAACTGTTAAAAAGGGAATATTCATATATGATATGTGTTATTAAATATTGAAAAGATAGGACCTCTTATTAAGTGGCAAGCATATATTCATATATGATATGTGTTATTAAATATTGAAAAGGTAGGGATCTCTTTCTTATTAAGTGGCAAGCATAGAGTCTTGATATTGAAATCATTTATAAACTTGTAAAGGCTTTTTTTGGAACATTGCTTTTAAAAAATTAAAACGGGAATGTTAAATGCTATCTGCAAAAGGTTTCACAATTGGTGGGTCCTCTTTTCATTTATTATTTTTATGTTTGAATATGAAATATCTAAAACTTATACAAGATTAGATAAATAATGGTTTTTGCTCTCTTTATTTAATATGAGATTAGATAAATAATGGTCGTTGCTCTCTTTATTTTTTAATATGATATTAGAGCATATTCTAACACATCTCTTTATTTTCTAAACATGATAATAGAGCATGTTCCAGTAAATGTAAATGTGATGAAAGATATCTTTCATTAAAATGCTTGAGTTCAATTCTTAAGTTCAAGTCTGGTATAGTGTGTTAGGTTCAAATCTTGTATAGAGAATTATATAGGGAAGTCATAGAAATTACATGTTCAAGGGTTTTATATAGAAAACTACTAAACAGTGAACATTAAGATTTTATAAATAAAATTTAACTAATATTTCTCCTCCCTATTTAAGTTGTGCATACAATTTAAAGATATTTTAATATTAAGTGGTTGTTCAAAAGATTTATCTAATTAAAATCCCCAACTTTGAGTCTCCACTTTGAAGAAATTATCAAAAAGTGGGTGAAACAAATGCTATAGGATCCCAAAAACAAACCCATGAAACTTATTTCTCAATCAAATTGCTCTAAAAAAATACCATGAAACTTACTTTTCAATCAAATTGCTCTAAACAAACCCATGAAAATTATTAATTGGTGAAATTACTCTACTCCAAAGGGAAAGGAAGCAACTAGTACAAATAATTCAAATTAAAGTTATTTGGTATAACATGTCTACATGAAATTGAGGTAGTTGCCGCTTTAGGCAACCACAATAGCCACCACCCAACATGCAAGAAAAACTAATGGTGCCATGTTATAGTTACAACTGCCTAAATTATAATTGTTATGATGATGGACGACATTTGATTGGTCTGAAACATCGAATTAATAAACCTATGCAATGGATCCAAAAGACAATCCTCATCATAACCTATATCGCATAAGCTTGAAAACTAAAGTAACTACCCAACTATTCATCAAAAAATTATAAATTACCAACAACAAAGTGCGACATTTTAAACATTTTGTCATTGACTACCACTAATTCATCTTCTAGTTATATTTGTTGCTTCTTTAAATTATTTTCGACGTTATATCTTCTTATATCTTCTTAGTGCACATTATTCCATATTATTTCTTTGCAAGTTTCTTTTTGCATTTTATGTCCCTCAAAAAAGGCCTCAAAAATGTTGAAACTTAACAAAGAGTTTCATAATTATTGTACAGATAATAAAATTTGTCTTTTATTCTTTTCAACCTTGTATCTTCTTAGTGCACATCATTGCATGTTATTTAAACAAGGTCCTCTTTGCATTTTGTTTCAAACTTACTTTAAAATGTTTTTATAAGTGTTGAAGCTAATTTTTGTCCTTAATATTTTTAGTTTAGTCGTATGATAACATTTGAATGATCAAATATTTTGATATTATGTAAAATTGCATTTTACTATATTTCATCAAATATCTTAACATTATGAAAAATCACATTTTCCTCCAAATATTTGTATTCTTGAACTCTCTGTGCCTGAATTATTTTATTAGAATTTATTTTTTTCTAAGTAAATGTGCATACCCCTTCTATACATTCCTAAAAGAATAATTTGCATAATTGTTTTTGGCATTTCACATAACTTATAAAGTAAATAAACATAAATTTAGAAAATCTAATATTTTCAATTGGTTGGGAAAACCTCACCTTCTGGGAATGGAGGGAAAACCATTGTCCTTCAATGTTAATGATTGGAAGTTTGCATGACAAACTTATATGATTCAAATGATTGCACTTTAAAAAATTTAAAAGACAATTTATTGTTAATATTTTTTTAATGAATATGTCTTATAACTCCAGGTCCCTACAAAACACAGCAATGATCTTCTACCTTCTATAACTACTCTATATGCTTATCGATCATATTTTTGGTGCAACTATCCAAACATTTATCTAAAACTTTTGCATTTTGTAGTCTTAAAAATTTGTGTAGCCAAAACCAATAATGATTTGATATCAACTAATTATCAACATTCTTGCTCAAGGATATTGGCCATTGATAACCCCTCTATTATTTTTGTCATAGTTGGCTAGAGGGATTTTGCTTTGTAATCCCTTTTATCGCTAAATACCGGAGGCTAATATTTTGTTTAATAATCTATTTTACCATCATAGGGCAAGGCCCCTTAACAATGACCCATCTCCAGTAATATGCTCTTATGTGCATACTTTTTATTGATAAAATTTCAAAAAATATTTGGAAAAAACGATATTAATAATCCATCAATTTGGTGCTTGGCAAGGTCGTGACCTTAAAAATAGATTATTATTATTATTATTATTACAGTACCTCAAGCTAATACAACAATGAAGAATGGAACT
>NWUY0300014047.1:0-17006 GCA_004151065.3 Larix sibirica
AACCCCATAGTACCCTTAACCCCCCAAAATGGCGTGGTTATCCCGCTAACCATGCTTTGCCATAAATTCTCAGCTACTTCACTTGTCCTTGGTCATCCTTTGCACCACTTCCAAGGATTTGACGTCTTTCTGACAGCCACTTGCTCTGACTGCACTGCGCTAATTGTACCCTAGTGCATCCTTTGCATTTCTCGCCTCATAAACATTGTTCCTGTAGCTGTCATGTTGCCGCTTCTTCCTTAACTGCTCCAACTACCCTGGTCATCCTTTGTACTTTTCCTTTACTAAGGAGGCAGGCCCCTATCCACCATCTTCACATCGCCCCGTACCCTACTACCGGGATTTGCGTAGTTGTTTTTCCCCAAAATTGGCCAGTGTTAGGCCTCACCTAACATGTACTTCTGCCAACAAAACTGCTGTGCTTGAGCTTCGCTCAACAAAACTTCTCCAACTTGGGCCTCACCCAACACCCAACAATACAACAATTGGCAGTACATGTCAAAAGACTTCTCTTTAGCCACTGGTCATTTTGAGATAAGCTGATGTTAATAATTTCCATATCATAAGTGGTCCCCTGGTTAACACTCACAATTGACCAAACATGGATGTTGCTAGTCAAATTGATTACGTTAATTCCTGTTACATTAATTTCATCAATTCAAGGGTTGTAAGAATTATGAAGTGTCAACACTATATGTGTAGGAATAAGTTATCACACTAGTGAATCCTAACAAACATCACACAAATCAACTACAAAATGCAAACTTTATGATCAAAACCACTAGTTATTTATGATTCCCCTGGGTAGAAAAGCAGATCAACTCATATCCGTATGGCTGAAATGTACTTTGTTAGACTCATTAAATGAACTAGATGAAATAGATCCGAACTTAGAAATAAATGAACTGGAAACCAAAACCTGAAAGTAACACTACTTCAATTGTTCATAAGATCCTTTTCACACATTTTCATCAATGAGTTTCTAAGGTAGGGGTGTAGGCCAATAATAATCTTTAATGATCGACCGTACTTTGTTTTCTCATTTCAATGAATGCAATGGATAACTTTCATACTCATAATAGATTAAATGGAAAAAATACCACTCAACATAAAACAACCTTTCTGTCTAACTTACAAGAGATACTACTCATGAATCTTAATATTTCATTGTTCATATATTTCAGTGGTGCAAACACAGGTCAACATAAACTCTTATGACTAACAATACTCCTTCAAATCTACAACAATATCAAGCTTAGATATGTATCCTTGGAATTGAAATATAAGAATCTATGTAAGTGACATCCCTCAACTTGGATCACTCATCAATCATTCCTAAAAAGGGTAACAAGCTAACTGTAGGAATGCAACTATGATGACTTCTATTATTCATAGTATACTCAATTTTTTGTAGAACCCCTCGATTGATAAAGATTAGAATATTGAGATGCAATATCTACAGGAAATAGACTTCACTCTATTTATCAAATAAAACAACTAACAACTCAATCATTCACATGCTCATCAACATCTTATCAATGGTGTGCTACATGAAATAGAAACCCTATCAAATTACAACTAAATTGTAGCGATATAATCAGAGTAAATATAACACACAAAATAGTATGCATATGACAAACCTAACCAGGTGTTGTCCTTGAGGTGAAGGGTGCTTTCCTTCTCTCAGGATCAAACCCCTATTTAATTTAGAAACTCAACTCACCGACACATCAAATATGAAAACTAGTATTTTATTAAAATCATAACAGGTACAGAGTTTAGATCTCCAAATATGTTCTTCTACATTCCAACCTAACTCCTCCACTATATTCTATGCTGCTATTTATAAGTATTACATTGTAGAAACATAATGCTACAAGATCGCGATACAGATCTGCGATGTCAAGTGATTTCATACTAACAATAGAGGGGAAGTTACATGTGATAACCACAGAGTAAAAATAACCAAGGAAAAATGACTCATCCTTGTCGGGAGATTTCATGAATGAAGCATGAAATCTCATCTTGTATACTCGTGCTACAGGACCGGTTGACTAAGTCATGTATCTGGAGCTGGAAAATCTTGAGTGAATCCCACACATATCTGGACAATAGAAATCCATGTTGTTTCAATTCTTTGCAAACTCAATATTTCCTCTTCGATACGTGAAGGTCAGAAGTATCCCAACCATTGAGGTCATTACTGAAACTACTGGTATGTTGTAAGAACTTAATCCGGTAATGTCATTAGCCAAAGATTAATCTTTAATTCATTTTAATTCACCAAAATAGAGTAAATGTAAGTACAAGGTAGTAAATGTTACCTCTTATCCCAAATAATGCATTAAATGTAATTTAGGACATAATAGACCGAATAGGGGTTGCAAAATAGGCAATTGATGAGGCATATGAGGAAAAATGGGGTTTAGGGATGTCACAAAGTGTGCCAAAATAGATACGCAACAAACCTGCCCAAATCGCCTATGGAACTTGAATCGGTAGTCATGATCTTGAGGCATTCAATTGACTAGATCAACATCAATGGATAACCAACAAAAAACATTGAATATCATATCTAAAGATGTGGGTCTAGCTCCCACAAAAGAGGATCCAACCATCGACGCATTTGTAAATAAAGAATAAGGCTCTTACACTCTCTTTCTAGAAACCTAGCCTCCACCCTTCTAGGATAACAACTCATAGCACTATTTTATAAAGGTCGACATGCACAAATTTGATGGTTCAGATTGCATGGATTGGGATACCCAAATGGAACAATAATTTTCTCTCCATGCCATTAAGAGTGACCTCCAAAAGATAAAAGTGGGGTCTTATATTTAGACTTAGAGCATTGGTAATGGTGGCAATGGTACTAGAAATATTATTGTCGCTCTATCCCTTAGAGACAATTTGTGAAGATCCTTCATGATCATTTATAATGTGACACTCACTACATGGAATGGTTGACTAAACTACACTAGAGTGACACAGTTATAAATTATATCACAACCTTTGAGCAATTAGCAATCTGCACATATGATCTTTTCAGTTCATTTTTTTGGGGAATGCTTCATCAGTGGCCTCAGAGAGGTAATTCGAGGACATGTCATAATGCAATGCTCCACAACATGGTTGGCATCTCGTGATAGAGCTAGAGAAGTATATATGGTGATTAATGCCAAAAGCAAAAGACCTTCATTTCCCATTTGCACTAGTCAACCCAAACCAAAAGAAATTCATTTCCCATTTGCACTAGTAAGTCCAAACCAAAAGACCTTCATTTTCCATTCACACTATGTTTCCCACAACTCCTACTCCCAACACCCCAAACACACTTCCATTAAAAATCCAAAAGCTATCTCCATATGTGATGGTTGAACGTCAACACCTTGGACTTTGCTATAACTGTGATTAATGATATTTCAAAGGGAATAAATGTTAATAACATAAATTATTCCAAGTGGATGTATCCCCATATGATCACCCAAAAGACATATGAACTAAAGGCACTCAAGAACCGTAAGTGGAGGATATTGCTTTGGTGACAAAATATGACAAAACTTTGCAAGCCCATGGGGTGAAACCTCAAATTTCTCTCCACGCCTTATCAAATTTCTTAATACCCCAAACATTGAAGTTGATAGGATACATCAAGCACCAGAAAGTGATTGTATTCATTGATAGTGGCAACATCGACAAGTTTATTCATAAGTGAGTGGTAGGAGAAACACATTGCTATGTACGACCTATGGCTAATTTTCCAATTATGATAGCAAATGGTGGTGTGATAAAATGTGGGGGTTGATGTGAAAAGGTGAACTTCTAATGGGTGACTACCATCCCAAAACACACATGTCCACTATTGAAATGGGTGGTTGTGATATAGTTATGGGGGTAGAATGGCTATGGACTTTAGGATTGGACACCATGGATTTCAAGGACCTATATATAATCTTCACTCAAGAAGGGCACACACATCATTTCAAAGGGCATACTTTAGGTTCATAAAAAATTATCACCTCCCATTGTATGGAAAAGTTACTGAAGGAAGACCACTCAGGTATTATTGCATAATTCAATGCAATCCATGTAGTGTACACAACCCCACATGACATTCACCTAGACTTGCAACTGGATCTCTCTAAACATCAACAATTTTTTGAAACACCCAAGGGTTTACCACCAACTTGTGGGGAGCATGACTAGGGTATTCCATTAGAATAACAAAGGCAATATATATAGAGCTTTACCTAATATGTCTTTTGCAACTTTCATGGTCTATTTTGAATATACAAAATATTATAATAAAAAAGGAAATATGTATAGAGCTTTAGCCTAATATGTCTTTGCAACTTTAATATGTCTTTTGCAGCTTTGATGGTCTATTTTGAATATACAAAATATTATAATAAAAAAGGAAATATGTATAGAGCTTTAGCCTAGTATGTCTTTGCAACTTTGATTGTCTATTTTGAATATCTAAATAATACATTGACATCAGTTAAAAGTTAGTTTTATATTATATTAATCATGCATAGAGGGATAGTTTGCACATTGAGCGGCATGAATGCTTCTAGATTCAACATATGATAAGAATATATGGTTCATAGATAGTACTTGGTTGTTTTATATTGTTTTCCTGTGTTTGCAAGGATAAACTTAAGACAATTCCTGGCATACAAGGAGGGGCTTTCATTTTGACAGAGTCATGGAAGAGCAAAATTCAGAAGAGAAGTTAAGACAATTCTTGGCATATAAGGAGGGGCTTTCATTTTGACAGAGTCATGGAAGAGAAAAATTAAGAAGAGAAGGGCTTTAATTTTGACAGAGTCATGGAAGAGAAAAATTAAGAAGAGAAGTGAGATTTAAACTCTTTCAAAAGAGTAACAAAATGCAAGAAAGTTTAAAAAAAATTAAGGGCACATAAATATTGGTTCATGATAGCAAATTACAATTAATAGACAACACAGACTCGACTTTCGCTAAAAAAAAATGCAAAGCAGCAAGATGATTAATATGTAAATTCCATCATCTGCCATCCACATTCACCGGATAAGCTCAGGTTTATTTCTTTTAAACAATAAGATATCAAATCCTTACATCTCAAATAACTACATCAATAAATCTCTACATTTAACATATCAATACACTAAGATATCAAATTCTCACATCCCCGCATTTAACATATCAATGCTTCTAACATATCATCGACGTACCAATCTAACCTAACCTCGACAACCTCGGTATCCGTTGCCATGCACCACTTGTTTATTTTGAGAATACTTTGTAAAGGAGTTATAAGTTGACATTGTCATGAGTTGTTTGTAATGGGGATATAAGAAGATTTCCAAAAGGAGTTATAAACATTTTGTTTATTTTACAAAATCTTAAGGAGTTACAAGGGTGTTTTATATGGGGTGATGTTTTTAGGAGTTATAAGGATGTTTTTAAAATATTTTTGGATAATGTGTTTTTGGAGTTATTATGAGTCATTTTGTTTAATAAAATTGAAGTTTTTGTATTGTATTCTAGACCTGCCCGAAATTGAATAAGGGGGTCTTAGGAACTTTGTACATGTGTTGTAGTGAAGCTTAGTTTTTATGACTTGGTTTTTAATCATACACATAAAAGCATTCTCATTTTTCGAAGGCTGCAAATAAAAAGTACACAAGCATAAGCAATTGGAAACACACTTTTCCTCAAATTGGTATATATCATTAAAAGAATGGAAAAAATTGAAGAATTGTTTCATCAGCTTGACACATTAATCAACACAAATATAGGACCCACAATTTCATTGAACAAAGGAACACTTTTGTCTGTACTTACTTGTCTGCAAGCGATGCATAGAAAGGTGGACATGTTAAAAGTTCAAAACAATTTGTTAACAAATGAATTAAGTCTTGTTCGACATCAAAAGCCTTATTTCATTCTCTTTCAGAATAATTTGTTGTTTGATAGTAAATCAGATGAAAAAGATGAAAATGATGTCAATAAGGAATCAAATAGAAAACATATACCTGTTGATTGTGAGAACCAGTTCAATATATTTTTGACTGAAGACACTAACAACAAAGCAGATAAAGTGAATGAATTGAAATATCAACATAAAAATCAGCTTAATTTTGTTCAACCTTGGGAAGAGGTTCAATTTAAATGAAACAAATGTGATTTTTGCTAAGAAAAAGATCATTATGGTGACCTTTTTCATATAACTAATTATTCAAAACCAATCAAATTTGTGAGTGGTGGATATTTGTTTGATGTTGATAGGAAGAATGAATATGAAGGTGATGATCAGGAACAGGTACAGGTTGATATGGATTAGGAACATGTAGAGGATGATTATCAAGGTGCTAATGCAAATGTTGATATGGATGATGATACATGTATTGAGGATGATGATGATGTTTTGTTAAACGATGAACCTGTACAGTGCCAACACTATCACCAAGTTGGACATTAGGAATTCTAGTGTTTTGATCTTCACCCATGTAGATTTTGTGGAAAGAAAAATCATGCTTTAGATAAGTGTTGGACGCAACAAAAAATTAAGAGGAAAAATGTGCATTTTGGTTGGTTATGTACTTGGCGGTGGTCATTGGAAGCCAAGTTGTTAGGGAAATATTATAGTCGGATCCATACATAGGTACAAACATGTTTGATTGGAGATCTTACTACTGCAAATGGACATGAGTGTTTTGATTTTGGATTTGATGATACATGGCATGATCAAAACCCACACTTTTTGTTATAGTTTTTTGAGTTGAATATTGAGTCTTCAGACTTCGCTCAAGGACATTTATATTACCCATTTTCACTTTCAAGGGGGGTATATCAGATGATCTAGACTTCTCTTCTTTCAGTTGATAGGGGGAAAGATGTTGATGATGTTTCAGACTTCAAGTTTCGAAGTTTGTCTAGTGATTTTTTAGGATTATGCATGTTGGATTCAGGACATGATGGATCGAGGATGTTTCATGACAGGTTTTCAGACATGATTGTTGGATTTGATGGATTGTTTGACACATGGAAATTTGATGGATTTGTCACATTTGACACTTGGTTTCAAGATTTATATTAGTACCCGTGATTCGCCTAGTTTACTACAGACGTGAGTTTATTCCCATAGGTTTTTTTTATGTATACAAGTCATGAATACAGGGTTTGGATGTGATTCAACACTTTTTTTTATCAACTGATTTTTGGCAATTTTTTACATGTTCTCTGAGAGCTGTTTTGTGAACTTATTTGTTCACTTACATGGATGATCTTAGGATCTTGTAGAAAAAAAATGTTTCTTCTGCATCTTTGCTTGGAACATCCAGATTTGTCAGGAATTTCCAGGTTATGAGATGTGTTGGACTTTGAAACCAACATAGTTCTCATCAAGGGTTTTCTCTCATCACGTTTTCAGTTCACTTCAGTGAACACCTACATGTTATCTAGATAATTTGTTGCACAATGAGTTTCATACTTGGTTTCAACATCCATTTAGCACATTTTCAGGAGGATCTTCATCAACATCCATGAGGTTTCAAACCATGGGTTATAGGTTGAAGACATGGACGTGATTTCTTCTCTTGCATTAGTTTTTGTTGCTAGTTGATACTTTTGTATGGACTTATGATTAAGGGGGTATTGTTATCATTATTGTCCCTAATCATAAAGTTCTTACAAAACTCACTATTACTTAATGGTTGAAGGTAGTTATATGTAAACATTGTATATAAGTTATGTTCATGTGAATAATAAATTTGCTTAGGATTATGCCCTCTTTCTGCCATCTTATTTCTTGGTCTGTTTGTTTTTATTATTATTTAGATTTAATCACAGTTCACCCCCCATTGTATACCCTTATTGGCACCCCTTTGCACAAAATAAAAAAATAAAAAAAGATGCTTAAGGATCTGTTGGAGGCTGGCATCATTCCTTCCAGTACCAATCCTTATTCGTCACCAGTGGTTATGGTATTGAAAAATGAGGGGACTTGGTGCATGTGTTTTGATTTTCAGGCTTTGAATAAGTTGTCTATCTAGGATAAATTTTCTATCGTGATCATTGATGAGCTCTTGGATGAGCTTCATTGAGCCAATTTCTTCCCTAACATGGACCTTTGTTTTGGATACCACAAAATCAAGATGAAAGAAGCAAACATACCAAAGACCACTTTTCGCACCCATGAGGGCCATTATGAGTTTTTAGTAATACATTTTGGCCTTTGAAATGTGCCATCCACCTTTAAGAGCCTCATGAACAAGATATGTTTACCTTTGCTTGAAATCTTTTTGTTGGTCTTCTTTGATGATATCTTGATCTATAACACAACACAAGAATGACACCTAATGCATGTTGATTGTGCCTTGCAATTATTAAGGAACCACCAATTATTTGTGAAGCATTCTAAATGCGATTTTGGGGTTACTAAGGTTGAATATTTGGGTCGTATTGTGAGTCAGGATGGAATAATCATGGATCCCAAGAAAGAGATGGCTATGCAAGTTTGGCCACACCCAAGACCCTCAAGAGATTGTACGAGTTCCTAGGATTGATTGACTATTATATAAATCCTAAAATTATGGAAAAATTATAGCTCCTTTAACAACCTTGGTTAAAATGAATGTCTTTGTCTGGAGTGAAGAAGTTGACTAGACCTTCTCTACCTTAAAGGATGTCGTGTGTATTACTCCAATATTAACAATGCTTAATTTCACTAAGACTTTTGTCTTAGAATGTGATGACTTAGGAAGAGGACTTGGAGTAGTATGAATGCAAGAATGATGCCCTGTAGCCTTCACCAGTAAGCAATTATGTGATCAGAATTTGGGAAAATCTACATACGAAAAAGATATGATGGCCATCTTTCATGCGGTTGAGACATGGAACACTTATTTAATAGGGAGGCATTTCCAAATCAAGAATGACCATCATAGTATAAAATATTTCCTTGAACAAAAGTTGTCATCACTAAAGCAACATAAGTGGGTTTCTAAGATGTTGGGCTATGATTATGAGATTATATATAAGAAGGGTAGAGAAAATGTGGTGGTTGATGCGTTATCTAGGAAATTTGAAGAGGAGGGGTCATTCAAGACAATAAGGAATATGTGTTCATCAGGTAATGATACTTTTTCACTTGGTTCCTCATCTTCTCTTGGGAGCTCTGAAATAAGTTTGGAAAATGACAAGGATTTTTTAACTTTAGCTGATGCAAATTTTAAGTCGAATTCCCAAATAATTACAATCCATTTGTTATATTTTCCTCCGATTATGTGTCATGACAATATATGTTGAAATGGGATGACATACGCAACTTCTCAACATGAACATTTTCCAACCCCAACTTCTCAACATGCGAATACCTCAATTGTGGTCCGTCTAAGTTCTTGTGCAAATAGTACACTACATGCTCTTGATGCAGTTCGTTTTCTTGAACCAAAACCATACCAATGGTCGATTCAGACGCCACTAGATATAGTGGAAAATATTTACTATAGTCTGAAGGAGTTAGTAGAGGGGTGGACAGTAATGCCACTTTCAACGCATCAAATGACCATTGAGAATAATCATCCCAACTGAAATGGACCCATTTCTTCAAAAGGCACATGAATCCTTTTGTAATATTGACATAATTGGCAATGAAGTGACACAAGAAGTTAGCCTTACTCTGGAGGCTTTGTAGTCGACGTACATTCCTCGGGGGAGGAAACTAAACTATTGCCTCAACCTTGAATGGATCCACCATAATCCCATGTTTGGAAATAATAAAACCAAGTATTTGTCCCAATATGACACAAAATATGCACTTATGAGAATTCAAGCGAATCCTATAGTAGCGATATATGTCAAAGACTCCCTTGAGATGTTTGGGGTGATCGACCCTCCTTGCAAATTGAGTCATCAATTCATATAGGTAAGATTCAATGATCCTTTTAATGCCGTGAAATGCAAACGACATGGCACCCTGAAATGAATGTAGCTCCAATGTTCTTTAGGCCGAAAGGCATTTTCCTGTATAGAATTGTGTCCCAAGGACATATAAATGTAGGTTTATGCTGATCTTCATGGTGAATATGTATCTAATTATATCTTGAAAACCTATCCATGAACGAGAAAATCTCATCCCCAACACATTCATAAATAATTTGATAGATAAATGGGGTAGGATAATTGTCCGTTGGACATTCTAGGTTCAGGTCCCTAAAGTTAGTGCACACTCTACTATTGCCTTGTTTCTTGTCGATGGGTACCAAGTTAGATAGGATAGATAAATCACACATAGATAAGTTTCTCCATTTCTACTTTGAAAGTAGTGGCCTTTTGTGGATTAATCGGTCCTATATTGTTTTGAGCATGCTTGAGATTAGGGAATATTTTAATTTCATGTTCAATAATACTCAGATTGATTCCTAGCATCTCTTCATAAGACCAGGAAAAAATGTTGTGATATTCTTTGAATAATGAAGTATAAATTTCAATTTCCTTGGGGGAACAATCTGCACCAATAAAGACATTCTCAACAACACTAAGAGTCTTGCAAATATCAATCGGAATGGTTTTAGAAATGTTTTCTAGATTCCCTTCCTCATATACCTCATATGTAGCAAGAGGGATCCTATAACAATCCATATTTCCAGGTCTAATGATCCCATTCTCATCAATCCTCAATCCGTTCATGGCAGAAAAAAATGATGCACATTGGTGCATGTCCTTCCATGGTATTTCCATCACAGACATGGCTTCCAAGATAGCTTCATCAGAAGGTAGGACCAAGTCTAAGTGGGATTGACTAGGTGAGGAATTGATGGCCCAAATGGGCATAGTTTATCGATCATGTTCCTCCATGGATGAAGATTCATGATCATTGTCCAATGTGTATGATTGAGTATCTTGATACTCTATTTCGGCTGCAGACAAATATTTTGGGGCCATTTTATACCCAGTTTATTGTGAAGAATCTAACACTATCCATGGATTTTCAAAATAGGAAGTTATGATGTTGCATATCCTTACTATGGCACTAGTGGCGACCAATGAGATCATGTGTATTGGGGAAATTTTTCCAGTGGGTTGGGTGGGGATTAGATGTCCCGATGAGGGTATGGTATATTCACACTCCAACATTTTCGTAGGCTCTCGTGGAATGGCCAACTAACATAACATTAGACCCTATTGTTTGAATGGACTAGTTCTGCAATAAGGCAGTTAGTCAATAGTAATGATCTTCCCTTCACGAGCAAATTGAGTTACGTGGAATATTGAATACATTAATGTCGCAATGGAGTAAGTCTAACTGCAACCTAATAGGAGGTTATAATCTAAGGGAGCATTACCGACTTCCACTTACACGGTGAGAGTTTTTACCCTAGATCTATTAAGAGAGTGAAGATGATTCTATGAGGCCCAAATAAATGGCCATCAAATGCTTTTAACATGGTGGGTAAGAGAACAATATCAGGTGATTCTATAGCTTGCGAACAAGACACAAACATAACACAAGTGGAAGCTCCTTAATCTGCTCCAATCTTGAAAATGTTCGACCCTTTGGTTGACACTTCTATCTGAAAAGTGGCAAAGTGAGGTAGGCGGGGTTTCTAATTATCCAATTCAAATGTTATTAGTTGAGAGTCCAAGGGGTCCATATCGCCAATTGATGATAAAAAAGTCTTTCACTGCATATGGTAGCTTTGAAGTACCTCTACTGCATACACCATGTAAAGAGCTTGGGCCAGGTCTTTGATCATGCTATAGTTTTATGACGCTCATGCATTATTATTATACGAGGTATGCTTGAGCAAACATTTTGGTATGCAAGACATCGTTGTCATTTGCTAGCTTCTCGATGTGTAGAGGATTATGCAATTTGGAGTTGAAGGCATATTTTCCCTTAGATCCAGACACAAGTGTCTCATAATTGCGTGATATGGTCTAGATGTTAATTTCTCACTCACACTCATATACATTTGCATTCTATGGGTTTCCACCTTGGGAGGAGGCTTCTTGATTTCCCCCTGGCAGAGGTGCAAGGTTCGTTGGGACTCCAACAACCAATTGCTGGTGTTGAGGAGGAAATGGGTTGGTAAAAAAAACATGATACTTGGTGGCTTCCTAATGTGCTAGTATCATTGATCAACCTCCATTTTAATGCATTGATGAGTTAAGTGATCCCCCACAGATAATTTACACATAAATTTCACTTTTTTCTTCTCTTTCTTACCCCCATGAGGTTATTATTGTTTGCATTACTACCCTTGTTCCTATTCTTTTTGTTCTTGCCTTGTTCCTTCCCTCCAGTTTGTTGGTTCCCTTTGGCATTGTATGTCTATATTGATAGAACATTAGAGGGTTAACTAGGAATAGGGTTGTTGGTGGTAGTTTGCTCAGTTACAGGTGCATTCAAATTCAAATAAAATTCTCCCATTTGTGTAGCAAACTTATTTGCTGCAAAATTTTCAATAGAACCAATCACACAATCAACATGTGGTTTAGGGTTGGCTTGGCTTGGCTTAGATTCCACTCTAGGAGAAATGGGCATGATCTCATATAAATATTCAAGACTGAGAGTATAACAAGTCCAATTGTTGGGCATTAATGATAGTTTTCTCTTCAGTGGTGTGCCCAAATAGAGCAACGTCTCTTTCACAATATAAGGTTGCAAGGATTTAATGAACTAGTCTACCAATAATTCATCTGGAATTGGAGCCTTAATCAAACGACGCCTTCTCCACCACTCATGAATATGATTAGTTATGTGCATAGTTATATCTTCTCTAAAGGACGTCAAAGGCTCGGTGTGAGTCTGATAGTGAACTGGTAGTTGGAAGTGGTTGAGAAAGGTCATTGATATTGCATCAAAGTTTTGGAAAGAGGCTCTCGACAACTCTTTATACCATTTTGCAGCCACTGTAATTAATGTTTTGTGGAAAAGATGGAGCCTAATTCTATCATCCATCAATGAATTCGATGAAAACCAAAGATGGAAATTCATGATGTGAGTGGGAGGGTCTTCTCCATATTTCCCTTTGAATTTGGGTATATTGAGTAGCAATTTTGTGGGTACTGAGGGCCAACCGGGGTCATGTAAAACCATGTCATTGGTTAACTTTGTCAAGTTAGGCAGATTGAAGGTTGCCAAGAAAGGTAACTTAGTCCATGCTATAGGGTTCCAACTCCCAGGGGAATTTCCTGTACACACAATATTTAAATAGCGAGGGACAAATTTACTTGGCGTGGAGAATTTTTTGGGCAGTGTCCAATCCTGACAAGTGGCCACCACAGGATCCATTGTGGAAATAATTGATGACTTGTTTGACTTCTTCGTGAGATAGGCACTGACATAGAATGGTGTCTATTCCCCGTCAATACAAGACATCTCCCAAGAGGAGGTATCAAGGGGCTTGATGGAGAATGCAACAAGGATCATCATGAGATAGATGTGGGGCTAATTTTTTCATTCGTAGGTAGGTCAAGATATTTCCATACCATGGGTTGTCGCTAGTTAAGATGAACAGATGTTCGTCTCGGAATCCGTCTTTTACAGGCTTACCCGTGGAGGTGGAGGGAAGGTATGTAATTATCTTAGCAAGGGCTAAAGATTTCTTTCTATTCGGAATAACAAATTCAAGATCGAATTCATGGAGAATGACAATCCACCGTGTAAACTTACCGTTTATGAGCCTTCGACTAAGTATGTATTGCATGGGGTTGGAGTCAACGATCATTTTTGTTTTGTGTAGCGATGTATAGTTGTGAAATTTTTTCACTGAAAGAAAAAATGTTAGTGCTAAATTCTCATCATGGTTGTAGTTGAGAGGTAGTCTGGCCAACATTTTTCTAATGTAGTAGATGACATGCTCGCTTTTTCCCTCACCATTCTCGACTAAGACACTAGTGACGATGATAGATGATGTTGAGACTTGGATAATGAAATTTTTGTCAAAGTCCGGTGGGGAGATAAGGGGAGCTAAATCCAATGCTTGCTTGAGAGCCTCAAAAGAGGATTGAGCTTGTTCATCCCATTGAAAAGGGATATCCTTTCTAGGAAGACGAAGGAATCCATGGGATTGAGTTGCATAGTCAAGGACAACGTGTTGAAGGAAGTTGGATTTACCTTGGACACTTTGTAACTATCTTCATGTTCTTGGAGGAGAGAGTTCAAGTATAACTTGAAATTTTAATGGATCAACAATGATCCCATTTTGAGAAATGATGAACCCTAATAGGAGCCTTGCGATGACACACAATACACACTTGAGGGGGTTCAATCACATATTATACTTGCGACATCTTAAAAATATGGTGCATAAATTGGCGAGGTGATCACCGCATTTATTTGACTTCGTTGTCAAGTTGTCAAGGAAAGCCAAATTGACTTGTGCAAGGTCATTGAAAACATACGCCTTTACTCGCTAGAATGCATCGCTGATGTTCTTTAAGCCAAAATGCATGACGTGGTATGCGAAAGTTTCCCATGGTGTTGTAAACACCACCTTGTGTTCATCCTAGGGATGGATGCGTATATGGTTTTAGCTTGAAAAACCATCCATGAAGGACAATATTTCATGGCCAACGCACGAGTCAAATATTTGATCAATGAGCGGTGTGGGGAAGTTGTTTTTGGGACAAGCTTGGTTGAGATCATTGAAGCCAGTGCTGACTCGTATAGTACCTTGTTTTTTGTTTACGGGTACATGGTTTGATACCCATGATGTATAAACAATGGGGAATATGAATCCAACTTGATGGAGTTTCTCAATCTTGGATTTAATGTTCAGGGGCTTATATGGGTGGACTGGTCGTTGCTTTTTCCATACTGGGGTGGAATCCAACCATGTGTCGATATGGTGTTCAACAATAGTAGGATTGATGCCTAGAATTTCGGTGTGTGACTAGGAGAAAACATCAATCTTGCTTGTATGAAAGTGAATATCCCTTGAAAAGTAGGTGGTAATCACTCCTATAGCTTCACACTTCTTTCCATTCAGAATGAACTTCTACTGATCATCCTTTGGATCTGGGACTTCAGCCTTTGTAAATTGCCCGAGAACCTTACTTTTCAATAAGATATCCACATCATCCTTTGGATCTGGGAATTCGGCCTTGGTAAATTGACCAAGAACCTTACTTTTCAATAAGATATCCATATCTTGTGTCCATATTCCATAGTTATAAATATTTATGATCACATGCTCTTACTTGGAATCCACAACATTGATTTATTAATCTAATCCCTGATACAATCTACAAGTTGAAACCCAGAGTCAATCACAAATAAATAAGTCAATCACAAATAAATATGAGTCAATAGAGGATAGCTCTTTATTGAATGCAGTTCTCCATGGTTTTCTGCATTTAATACTACATAAGATGAATAATTCAATAGAGAAAGTCCAAGTGACGCCTCAAAATACTTGTAGGCAATAGGTTATGTCTCAAACCAATAGATCAGATACCATGTTGGAGAAGACCAGGGAATTAAATGAAAACATAAAACAACAAGTTAATAAATTCCAAGAAGAGGTGGTGTCTAAAGACTCCATTTCAACGCTTAAGCACATGGTGATAATACATCAATGAATTTCTCTCACATCATGTTCACTTCTTTCACACTCATTACAGAATCGATATGATCATACCTTTATAGCTCCAATATGTAACCAAATCCCTTAAAGTGAGGAAGAATATGTCCACATACTTGGGCCATAACACATAATGACCTCCTTGAAATATGTCATGTTAAATGTGATGTAGTCAATGGTTCTATTCTAACTGCCCGACTAGGAAGTCGGTCGGGCAATTCCTTTGTTGATCGATCAATTTGACTATTCGAGAGCATAGTTAACCCATTATTCAACCAACAATTGACCATTCAGTCGACTCTTGTAATTGACAATTGCATGTTGACTATATGTATCAAGAAGATCTAGAGATGTTATAAACTAACAAGGCCCATTGTTCCAACAATATGAAAAGAGAATAGTGTTATGGTGTAGTTTCTTGGCTAGTATGGCATCCTTGGACATGATGGATAGTTACCTTGACTACATGACAATTGCGATCGAAGAGTTGGTAACGTAGACCCACTTTTATGGACAACTTTATACACATGACTCCTTTTGCCAGGACACAATTTCATAATTTGTGATTATTTCTACTGATAAGGACGATAAAATTAATTTCAATAAGTAGATTTCTACGACATTATTGCTTCATCAACAACCTTAACACCCATCTCTCCATATTTCCCTAATCACACAACAACACCTTACAAAAACTGGGTGAGATCTAATTATTTAGCAATTCTTACATTATATGTGTGTGTGTGTGTTGTACTCCTTTGTTGTGTATGTAATTTTTGTATTGAGAACGATTTCCACCACGAAGAATGGTTCCACATCTAAACTAGTAGAGTATACTTTGAACTTTGTGAGAGGGGCTTTTCTCGCTCTTTATATGCATGACCAATCCTCCTTAAGGGTGAATCCATGAAAATGGGTAGTACTTTTCAATCAAATGTGGCAATGAAAATTCGATATTTTACATATTTTTTAGATTGAAGCTCCCAATACTCATATAAGCCTTGTGAATTTTGATGTGTAGTAAAAATAAATTTGTAGGGAATTCTGTTGTCTTCAAATGGTAATTTTTTCAAAAAATATTAGTGTCATTTAATATGCCTAACGCTGGATTATATCTCCTATTATTAATCGTGCTCTCCCCTCTTCTTCATGAATTTCCCTAGATGAATTCCTCTATACTGCCCCATTATAATAACAAGAGTTAAGGTCTTATCAAGCTATTGTGTAATGTAGCATATCTACTGCGTGACGTAACGTATCCCCTAAATAAATGCCTCTAAACTGCTCCATCAAAATATTAATAAAAGGATCTTTCCAAGCTATCCTCTTCGATGAAAACCTATAAGCTGCCCCAACAAATTTATGGAAAAGTTAACAAGTGAGTTTTGTTCCATCAACTAATTCAATGTTCAATATATAATTTAAAAA
>NWUY0300014049.1:41410-55822 GCA_004151065.3 Larix sibirica
AGATGATAATTCTCATCTGCTGCTCTGCACATAATGCACATACCTGGGTCACGAAAGCCCCGTTTCTGAATATTTTCCCAAGATTTTGTTCTGGAAACAAAGCCATAAGAAACACTTGTTCTTTGACGGTATTTTCCACCTCTAAATCCCATGATGGCACCAACTCATGATCAGGGGATTCGAACCAAATGAAGCCAACATGTTATAAACAGCCGTCACCGTCAAAATTCCCATGGAACCTGGTTCATCCCAAACAAGCTGATCAACCGAATTGTTGAGATTAATCCCTGCATAAGCAAGCCTGGAAACATAAGTCTCCCACTCTGAATTCCACCATGGCGGGAGGTTTAGTTCAGCCGCCGAAATCCAACATTCATGAGGAACGTCACTACGAGTTTTATAAAACTGTGAAAGAACCACCATCTTCTTGGCATGAAGCTCGTTGATAAGGTCAGCATGAATCCTGTAAAATCCATCATCCCCAATGAATGGATCCACTCCGACGAAAAGCTTATAACCTTTCCCAATTTTCCACTTGATCCATGGTCCAACATAACAAAAGGTGTTGCTAATACTGACCCAAATCACAAAGGCCCGAGAGGAGCATGACTGATAATTTCTTAACCATTGGGTAGTATTATAAGTTTTCAGGTACTTAACATGGATAACCCTACTCCACAGGCCGCCATCCATCAGATCCCTCCAGAGATATTTTGTAAGCATCGCCACATTGAACCATTCTAGATTCCTAAGCCCCCATCCCCCTCGAGCTTTAGGCCAGCACAAACTCTGCCAAGAACTTCAGTTCCACTTCATAATCAATGGTTTACCAGACCAAATGAAACGAAACATTCTGTTGCGCACACCATTGAGAATCGTGGCAGGGATTCTTCTCAAACCAAACCAATAAATAGGAATGCCTTGCACCACTGATTGTGCAAGAATGAGCCTCCCCCGATAGATAGCCAGCGAGTATCCCAACAGTTTATCCTCTGGTCAATTTTCTGTAACAGCCATCCCCAATCCATTGTGCCATAGCAATTAGGTTTCAGAAAATACCCTAAGTATTTTAATCCCATATCAATATGAGAGAAGGTGTAGGGGAAAAGCTCCTTCATGTCGTTGATAATCGGCTCCTCCACCTCATTAAATAAGAAAGAAGATTTTCCCAAGCTTATGGACATTCCAAATGCCATACAGAAGATTACAAAAATGTCCTTATAAATTAACCATTCACTAACAAAAGCATCCCCAAATATCATAATATCATCCACAAATAATAAGTGCGTAATCGACAAAGCTCGAGAGACTCTTACCCCTTTAATGCAGCTACCAACCTTGGCTTCTTGTATCAACCTACTGAGCCCATCAATCACTAGAATGAAGAACAGAGGAGATAAGGGGCACCCCTAGCGGATGCCCTGACTGCAGGAGAACATACCAGTAGGCTCGACGTTGATCAGAACCCCAAACGTGGTAGAAAAAATACATGCCAAGATCCACTGAACCATATTAAGAGGTAATCCAATTTGTAAAAGAATGAGCCAAATAAATGACCAGTCCAGCCGATCGTAGGCTTTCACCAAATCCAACTTGAGTATAAAATCACTAAGATTCTTAGTATTCACAGAATGTAAGCATTCTTGGGCAACTCCAATTGCATCCAGGATCTGCCGATTGAACAAAAACCCAAATTGTTCCATCGTAATAAACTTAGCCAGAAAGGGTTTTATGCGGCAGGCTATGATTTTAGACACCAGCTTATACAAAGTGTTACAAAGGGAGATTGGTCGATAGTCCAAGAACCCCTCCGACCTATCCGATTTTGGGATCAAATCTATATAAGTAGCATTGAGCTTTTTTGGCACAACAGCTTTGCTTCTGGATTCCTCCACAGCCCTCAAGATATCCTCACCCATGATATCAAAGAAATGCAGAAAAAATTCAACCGTCCAGCTGTCCGAGCCTGGAATTTTTTCCTTAACAAGAGAACTAAGGACCATCTTTACTTCATCCATGGTAACAGGCATATCCACCCGCAGGCCCTCCTTAGTATTAAAGAAACAAGGAAAGAGATTGATAATTTTTAACTGCTCGACAAGGTTATGGACATGAGATTGCTTGTATGCTTCCCGAAAATACACCTCAGCAAATTCCTAAATGAAACCTTGCTCAGCTCTGAAAAAGTCGTCCTCCCCTTTTATCTCCCAAATGGAGTTTTTGTTATGATGCATATTGGCGAAGTTATGAAAAAATTTCGTGTTACAGTCACCCTTTGCCAACCAAAGAGCCCGGCTCTTTAAGCACCAAGTACTCTCTATTTGCCCCAATAAAGCCTCCTTCCGCTTAAATAGGGGTTGAAAGATTCAGAACGTGATTCCTAATATAAGGACAAACCCCCCACCTCCGAGTCCATAACCACAATCATCTCCTCAATCTGTCTGAGCTCATTTTCATCTTCTAGTTTTTTGTGCGTTTCCCACCGCTTAATCTCTGCCCTGATAGCGTCCAACTTGTTGTTGAGATTAAAGAGATGAGAAATATTCCTATCATCCTGCTGATACTTCCATTTTCCAACAATAAAATCACAATATAAGACCAAGGTCCAAATAATCAAATGTCTTATGTAAATCCACCAAACCCCTAGTTATCTTATAGGTTCAAACCCCTATTTTTACCTCCTTCAAATCAAATGGCAGACTTACCCCATGGATATATTAAATTTCTACCTAAATTTAATGGTGATAATGGCCTAACTACAGAATATCACCTTACAACTTTCCAACACTATACAAATCACTTGTTTATCGAGCAATATGTTATCTTCTCTTGCATGTTTGCTCATTCTTTGGAAGGGGAATCGAGGAAATGATTTATAAATTTACCTAACAATTCTATAACATACTGGGAGGGATTCATAGAGATGTGTTTGAAGAAATGGGGAATCAAGAAAGACAACATGTATTATCTAACTGATTTCATCACCTTGAAGAGGACCAATGGTGATCCTATTCTATGATTCACCGATAGATTATGTAAGTTATACCACAACATTTCTAATGTAGTTAATCCCTAATAAGTTGTCACTATGGTAGCATATGCTACCTCTTTTGAGGATAACGTTTCCTTCTACATGAAGGAAATAAAGTCCCTTTCCCTTGAGACTCTATTTAATGATGTTGAGAATTTGGAAATTAATATGAAGGCCTTAGGTATTTCAATGAAGACTAGGGAAGACCCTTTTGGTAGGATACAATATAGAGAGGGGAGGATAATTAAGGAGCCTAAGGTATCATCTTCTAGGAAAGAACTGATGACACTTGAAGAGGTCATAAAATACCTCAATTCCTTGGCCAATGATCTCACCAAGGTCATTCAAGGACAAGTTTCCCACTGTTTTGTAGGAATAGATCCCTATTCTCAAACTCAACCTGTTAGAGGCCAACCCAAGTTTATAAGGTATCCCCATACACCTTAAAGGGAATCAAGGAAAGAAGATACAAACTTACTCTATCATCCCAGGGAACAACCAAACATGATGACACATTTTCCTCCTCATTATGCAGAATATTATGAGCCAATGGATGAATAGTTGTATGATGCACCTTCATACCTAAATATGTTATTCCACTGAGGAGACAATGAGCTTGAGGATTCCAGCCATGTTCTTCTTGGCTCCAAATTTTACCTACAATGGGATAAGAAGAAACTCCCCATCAAGCATAAATTTTCCATCAAGTGGATGACCCCTTTAGTCTATCTCCTTCATAGCTCCAAATGGTAAAATAAAATATAATGGTTGAGGTGAGGAGGAATTATGTCCTAAGGGATATATCAAACTCTTCTAATTATAGAAGATAATATGCTCTTAAACAACCTGATAATAGAAAAAGGGAGGTTTCCAAATTGTTCCAATCACTAAAAGAGAGGTAGGGCTCAAGGTATATGGTTTCAAGCAACCAATGGTACCTATTAGAGATGAAGCAAAATAAACAAATAAAAGTAGGGTAAAACAATAGCCAAACATTGTATTTGAGTAAAATTAAAATCCCTATGCCTATTTTTTATGCTTTGAAGTATCATGTTCATAGGAAGGATGTTTTGGCCTTCCTAAATTTCAAAGAGAATCCATAGATATATGCTCCTAGACCTCAACTATACCAAGATAGGTCGTCCCCTCAAACATCCAATGTGATGATCCTAATTGACAAAAAACCTCTCCAAGATGACATGATAAACCTCCAAGATGATGTTCCAAATATAGTTGTCAGAAACCTTCCTAATGAGATTGATCACCTTACCCCACCATTTTATATCACACTTAGACTTCAAGTTTTTCACATCGATAATTCCTTATATGATTGTAGTTCCCCCCACTCATTAATTCCCCAAGATGTCTTGGAAAAATTAGGGTTGGATATCACTAGACTTTGTAAAGATATATTTTCCTTTTATTTCAGAAAAGTCCAATTTCGAAGTTTGATTAAAGACTTGGTTGTGGGAATAGTCCAAATTCCTAGGAAAATTTTAATGATGGGTGTGGTTATTGCAAATGTTCCCCCCACATATGGTATGTTGATCTCAAGACATTGGAGAACATCAATGGGAGATAATTTTACCTTTTGTATGATACTTTCCATATTTTAGTGGGGAAACTCGCAGGCGATATTTGGAGCCCAAAATGGGTTATTTCATTAGTGATCCTTAAAGTCCCACCAAATTTTCATCTTATACCAAAAGAAACTTGGAAAAATTACTTCTTAAACACCAACCCAACACTAACAAACTATTTGGGTTGTTAGTAGCTGAATAAAAGAAGAATATAGACCTTTGTGGCTTCTGGACTTTTCACTTTGATGGATCTTGTGACATAAAAAGAAATGGAGTGGGTGTAATGTTGAGGTGCCATTTTGGACAGGAAATCCCTCACACTTTCAAGCTTGAATTTGAATGCAAAAACATTGTAGTTAATTATGATTCACTTATTTTGGGACTAGAGATAGTAAAAAAGATGGGAATCAAATGGATGAATAGTTTCGGGGATTCGTATCTAATAGTAAGCCAAGTAAGGGGAAAATTTCAGTCTAGACACCCAAGAATGAGAGAATACAAGCATGTAGTATGGGATCCTCTTGACAATTTTTTCAAATCTATCACTATCACTATAGTCCATAGTGAATATAACCATAGAGAAGAAAATCTAGCTAAATCTATTGTGATTCCATCTCCCCTAATTTAGATTATCTTTATTACCCCATTTATACTATATATAGACCTATTGCTCATGATAATATTAAGCACTGATAAGTGTTTGAGGATGATTGTCATATTAAGATATCCTTGATATTGATGGATGAATCTTCATATATGCTTCTCAATTTAGATAATAAAAGGGACGGGGAGGATACATGAAACCTAGGTGTAGGGTAGGCTTCAAGAGGAAATTATATAGAAATGATTGGAGGTCAAAGAGTCATCCAACTCAAAACCAAATAAATCCCAAAGGGGTCGGCCCCTCTTGAAAGGTTTTTTGAATCATATGAGGTTCCTCTAAATCCTTCCATGAATCTAGAGCCATCGGAAATTCAATATTACAACCTCGATTCCTTAGTAAATCCAAAAACCATCAAATTATCCAAGAATTTGAATTAGGAAGAGAATGAGTGATACATGCATCTATTTAAGGAGTTTGAATATGTTTTCAATGCAAATATGAGGATCTCAAACTCTATAGTCCTCCATCTTCCAACATCAGATTCTTGTTAAAGAAGATATCAGGGCATATAGATAGAAACAAAGAAAAGTAAACCCCATGCTATGGCCACTAACAGTAAGGGAGGTGAGAAAATTATGCAATGCAAATACCATCATCCCTATTATATATTCAGAGTGTGTGGCTAATATTTTTATAATCAGAAAGAAAAATGGGGAAATCAAACTTTATATAGATTTCAAGAATCTAAATAAATCTTCCCTAAAAGACAACTACCCACTCCCCAAAATGGATCAAATGCTGTAGAAGGTGGTGGTATCTCAAATAATTTCTATGTTATATGGATTCTTATGTTATAACCAAGTCAAGATGGACCTTGAATATGTGTTGAAGATTACATTTACCACTCTATGGGGCCCTTTTTTCTATGCAAGGATTCCTTTTGGTAAGATAAATGTTGGAGATACCTTCCAAAGATTTATGGGCTTTTCCTTTGAAAATATTAAAGATCTTTTCATCATCATATACCTATATGACGTCACCATTTATTCAAAGAGGGATGTAGATCACATGAAACACATAAAAAAGTCTTGGAAAGGTGTAAAAAGTTCAATATAGCATTGAATCCTAAGAAATATTTCTTTAGGACATAAGAGGGGAAGTTCCTAGGTCACATTTTTTCATCATAAGAAGTAAAACTAGATTTAGAAATATTTGAAGCCATAAATACAATCTCTTTCCCTGGACACAAGAAGTCCCTACAATCATTCTTTGGGAAAATATACTTCCTCAGAAGTTTCATCCCTAATTTTGTTGAAGTAATCAAGAATATGAATATGTTGATAAAGAAAGATGCATATATATTATGGGATGATGAATCTAATTGGTCATTTACAATGATAAAGAAGGATATGGGAGAAGCTATTATCTTAATTATCCCTTAATATGGTAAATATTTCATGATATTTCCGTTTACCTCAAAGCACACCATAGTTATTGTTTTGCTATAGAAAAACAAGGAAGGTCATTAGAAATACATTCCCTTTTGCAACAAATCCCTCAAATATGTTGGGCTCAAATATAACATCATGGAGAAGCAATCTTCTGCATTAGTCAAATCCCTTAAATATCCCAGGAAATGTGTTCTACAGTCCAAATTCATGGCATTTGTACCTCATGCCTCAATAAAAGAATTGTTGTGTCAACTAAATGAATATGGTAGGTAGGACGGATAGATTAATAAAATATAGGAATATTACATGGTAATAAGGTCTACCAAGTTGATTAATGGACATGGATTATCCAAGCTATGGTTGAATCTAAAATGCAATTCAAGGCACTAAAGAGGATGAACTACAAATAGAAGAAGAGATTTATGTCAGGGACTACTATCATAAATCCAATTGGTATTAGGATATAGTCCATTTATTGACTACTGGGATCTATCCCCGAGGATTAGATAAATCACAAAGAAGATATCTCAAGATTAAAGATGTTAAATATTGTGTTGTGGGCACTAAGTTGCACCGGGAAAATCCTAAGGGGATAATACTCAAGTTCTTATTGGAATATCAGGTCAAGGTTTTAATTAAATACATGCATCAAGGGATCTATGGATGTTTTTTTTTAGCCAAAGCTACAAACGATAAAATCCTCATATTTGGATACTACTAGTTGACTATGTCTTTAGATATTCATAAGATTGTGAGGACCTTTATTGAATCCCAAACCACTCTGGGGAGGAAAAATATTCTATACCTATAGAAAACAAAAACCCTGTTTGATAAAAAGTCCAAACCTAGTACTTTTATGCGACAAAAGGCATAAAGACCCTAGTAATCATAGAAATTTTGATAACCTATACATTGAAACTTTCCTCATTAATGAAAAATATGGGCAGTTTTCAAATATCTTCCACTTAGCAAGTAAAAGGAAAGCTGCATGATTTCCATGTCAATGGCAAGTATCTCAAAACCTTGTTTTCATCATGAGGAGAACGAATATTTACTCATTTGTATTATATTATTTGTACAAGTTTTCCCTTATTTAATTCATCGGTATTTCCCTTACTATCCCATACCCATCATTCTTTCCCATTAAAAGACCATGATTAGCATTATGAAACAGACATACCTGAAATTTGACTATATAGCCCAATGGATAAGGCATTGGTCTACTCACCTTGAGATTATTTTGGATTCTTGGTTCCTCACGGGGAGGAGTCATCCCATAGATATATCCAGCGTTGTCCTCTTGAGAACGACTATGATGGAATATCATTGAAACCCATCAAGAATAGATAGATGGTTGATATTGTCCCTATCCTTGAGATCATAAATTCATAAGAACTCATGCTAAGAAATTTTGACAAGGTCTCACAAGTGAATGGGTATCACCAATGGCTCATATTTTATCAGGCCTGGGTCTCTTTACTCACATCTCTTCACACTATGATCTATCAATGGGTTCTCACAAACAAATGGGTGGCATGAATGATCAAGATTTGATCATGTCCACCATATTATTGGATCACATCTCAGAACTATTAGTGGGTCCGAATCCCACAAATGAATTTGTAGCATAAACAATCAATATTTGATTGTCCACCTGATGAACCTTTTACTACACAAATGCACTTCAAAACCTGTCATAAAATGGACCTTTTAGTATAGATCCTGAAATGTAGAAGAAGTGAAAATAGATGAGAGGTTTGGGCATTTCAAGAACGAATCCATACCTAACAACTCTAAAACAATAGTCTACAAGTTAAGCAAAACAACTGGGCATATAATATGAATCTAGGACATTTCACCATTAAAACCACCTCTTGAACGAACCAGCTTAAGGAATTGGGTATCTCTTAGATGAATCCAAGACCACAACTACTTACAAACAAATCTAAATGGCCTACTTCAGACAGGCTACTACGTGATCTTCAAAATGGAAATCATAATAAATAACTTTCTTTTCAACCATTTTTCTTCTTGAATATTCAAAAAGAAAATGCGGCAACTACTCTTGTATAATATTTTCTTTTAAATATTCTTGCAAGATATTTTGATATGAATATTTCTTAATAGCATCTGAACTTAAAACACCTTCATAATAGACATGGCCTTGCATAAAATTATCCTCTAATTCTTCATAATCATCAAACACAGGTGTTCCAGTGTATATTTCCGCATATGTATATTTGGGAACACTATGTTCTTTCAGTGAATATAATTTGAATTACTGTAATGTAATAGATGACTATAAGAGATCATCATCTTCATACTCATCAAATATAGGCTGATTATGAGGAAATATTTCATCAAATTGAAGCACTGATAAATTTTTCAGTTGCAAATCTTGATCTTGATGTTTAAAATTCAGAGGAAAATATATTTGAAGCAAAGCTTCTTTCATAATTAAACCATGAAGATATGATAACATCAAACTTGTGATACTGGATTTCACTCATCTATACTTCCTTTAGGTTCTTCATATGCAATCCTTAAAGAATGAAGAACCAAAGGATATTGAAAATCAGATGAGCATACCAAACTTGCATGGAGTTCGAGACCCTGTTGCGACTCTTGATTATTAGCTTGCAGATACATGAGAGGAAGAATCTCTTCTTGAATTTCTCCACGTGATATTTCGAGATTTATTCCTGGAGATGCATATTCAAAATCTTCACTGCTAATTTTCTTTTCATCTCTAGAATCATGAAGTGCAAGATCTGTTAGATCTTCTTTATCATGCTTTGTCTTGCCTGTGGCAATTTATCTGTCCATTGAACTTGAGTGTGATCCAAAATGGAATCATCAGAATGTAGAGTCACCAAGGTGAATCACTGAATAACATGTTTCTAAGTCTCGTTCATTTTCAAGAGCCGGATCTTTAACCTTTGTCTTTCTCACCAGGGAAAATTTCTTTCACTTTCGTGTCCTCGGCAACTGCATGACAACTGCATCAATTTTCATGTTATCCCGAAAGTTGAACCAGGATTCTTGGCACAAGCTCAAGCATGTCCATTCAGCCATATTTTAGACCTTTATCTAGCACTAAGGTCATAGGGGGCTCCCTCACCAATTTACTAATATAACACTTTCTGCCTACGGAGAAATAGAGGTTATTAGACAATAGGATATTCACAAAGAGTGCTATATTTAAGAAGGAGTTAACATGGAATGAGTTGGAAACAATTAAAATCATATTAGGGACCGATATATGCAAATTTTCAAAATAGAGGCCTTTCCATTGGGCATGGAGTCAAAATCAAGAGCGCTGAAACTTTAATATGGAAGATGGAAGGAAAACAAGAGAGCAAATGCACTTCAAAACCTATCACTAAATGAAAATTTTACTGTAGATCTTGAAATGGAGAAGAAGTGAAAATAGCTTAGAGGATTGTGCATTTCAAGAATGAATCCAGACCTAACAAATCTAAAACAACAGTCTACAAGTTAAGCAAAACAATTGGGCATGTAATATGAATCCAGGACATTTCACCATTAAAACCACATGCAGATCAAACTAGCTTAAAGAATTGGGCATCAGGCTTATATGAATCCAATACCAGAGCTTATTAAAAACAAATCTAAATGCATATATCAGATATATGAAAGAACCATCAGTTAAGCTTTCACCATACTATGTTATTACACAAATAACCTTTATGCAAAAACATGTAAAGTATCAAACATAATTGAAACTCAAACATGATTGAAAATTGATCTCATACCAATAGAAGACCGTCTAAAAATTACAAAGAGAGGGAACATATTTGGAAAATAAGAAGCTTAATACCAAAAATAGAAAAGAATACACAGCTCTTCATTCCATGGCATGAATCCTCTGGATTGTTTCACTATTACATAAACAAAAAGAAAAAATGGTTGTAACGGCTATGGCGGTCTCATCCATCCTAGCTCTTAAAATATTTTTCAACCCCGACTCTCTCTTCCACTACTAATTTTAAAGGATCTTTGTGTTAAGATGTTGAGTTTTGATTTGAGAATATTGACACCTCAATGGGATAGGCATCCCAAGAGAAGATGATATAAAATTGAATTGTATCATGAAAGCATAATTTCTCAAAGGGAAATAGGAAGCTCAAGTAAGGGAAGAATATGATCAGCAAGAAGAAATTAAGAGGAAAGATAAAGAATAAGATCAGAAGAATGCTACGGAGTAGGTGCAAAGACATACTAAGGAAGTGTAACGTAGTGGTCTTCAATACATTGACATCGACAATGTCACCACAAGCATCAAGATTCCACTAACTGGAGGCCATTTTCCCTTCAAATAATTATTCCTTACCCCTTACATGACATCTAAAGAACATGTTGTGGCCAAGTTGGAAACAATAATCTTTGATGCAAGAGGAAGAAGATCATCAAAAGAATGGAAAAGAGACTCAAGGTTTCATCATGACTGGAGATCATTACCACTGAGGAAGTCCTGATATTTGAGGGAACGGATCAAGAACTAGAAATGATTGCATCTTCAAATGTGGCTATTTCTATGGTGAGCTAAGATTATATCCAAAATCTATTGTAAGACGTTGCGAAAGGTAAGAGGAATATTGGAAAATTGAAGGACCTCCTATTGCAGGCTAGAAGTGAAGGGATTGATTTGAAACACCAGCACGATGCGATGGAGGTTTAAAAAAGGAATGCAAAATACTTGGCTTGAAGTTTACAATCGTAAAAGAATGCTCTAATTATTCAGGTTGAATATATCGAGGCATATAAAACAACCATGAACGCACTAATAAGGGGGATGCAAGACAAATAAGACAAGTGGGAAGAGCATATCGAGATCTTGAAAGCAGGGAATTTAGCTTTTGAGGCTCAGATAGGAACTCTTCAATGGGAAAAGGACTCGTTCACAATTGCATTGAATTCTTTTAGAGAAGAGAGGCAAAGTCTAGCTCAATTCCAAAACTGTGTAACTGCTCTACAAGAACAACTATTTCATTCTTAGGAATTGCTTACAGAGAAAATATTTGAGGTTCAAAAGATAGATTTCAAGCTCAGAGAAGTATCATAGGTGGACTAGAGTAGTGGTCTCAAGATCACCGATGTAAAAGGGAAATTGAAAAAGGTGGAAGGATGTCACAAGCAACGTACATAAATCCCACACAGTTTACCCAAGTGGACAATAGAGGATATGTAGCTCGACTATGCCACTTTGGATAATTGCCAGAAAGCTGAAAAAAAAGTTATAGAAAGATCTTGCAACCTCAATGGAGAAGTGTAAGGAGGTGCACCAGAACATATCCAAATTATTCGAAAGGTGCCATGTACGCCCTCCTGTAACATTTGAAGCACCCATTCCAAAAGCGTAGAGGCTAGCAGAACTCAGGATGAGCAAAGATGAAGACTAGGGAACCATTCAAGGTACAAACCAAATCACTTCACGGGTCTTATAGGAGCAGATTTGGAAACCCACATTGAAGGCTCAATACCTAAATATGGGACATAACTCAATAACCAAGGGATTAACTACTTTATCTAGAGAAGTGTTCCTTCATGAAGTAGCTTTACGTTTATTAGAGCCTCAACAATTAAAGGTAATTTCTTATTATTGTGAACTTTGGGACAAATTTATTCAAGCTCAAGCGAGTGCCCCAACTTAATTATGTAACTTTAATTTTCTTATATCATATTTTTTGTTGATAAATGAAAATATAATGTGACATGTGGGTAGGAATCCCAAAAGTTGTAACTACTCCGAGGGAAGTTGAATAGTCACCTAAGGGTCTAGGAAAAACTATAAAATAAAGGTTAAGAAAAGAGAAGGGGACTTTTGGGCCAAGAAAGTTTTGGCTACTCACTCTATGTATCAACTATTTCTGAAGATGAATAGACAACTTCTAGACACAAGCTTGGAATTGGAAGATGTATTTGTTGTATGGATGAATGCTATAGAACTGATTTAATGGTTTCTGATTCATTTGCAGTAAGATCATTCTGTTTTCTGTTGGATTATTCTAATGATACATAACTGCTTATTATGTATGCTTTGGATGCGGTATTCTTTTTCTTTCTATGAGATGTAAATGCAAATTGGTTTTGTGATGTAGCTATCTCATTATTTAATCTCACTTTGTAGCTTTGATTTATTTCATGCTTGGTTTTTATCTATTGTTGGAATGTATCTTGCTTCATTTATTACTCGTTTTTGTAACTGTCACGTCCCCTCCAGTCATCCCAATGCAGGGGAGAGAACATGACCAATNAAGATGAGTCCATTTGAAGCCTTGTATGGAAAAATATGCAATACCCCAATCAGTTGGGACAATCCAGTTGACGGGGTAATAATTGGGCTAGAGCTACTCAGAGAAATTGAAGAGTTGATGGTAAAAACCAGGTAGAATTTTAAAGTGGCACGTGACAGACAGAATATTTATGTAGACAAAGAAAGAATAGTAAAATAATTTAAAGTGGGTATCATGTGTATTTGAAAGTCGGACCAAAGAAGAGTTCCCTAAATTTGGGAATTTTCCCAAAGCTTGCAATCCAATTTTGTGCGCCATCTGAAATTTTTGATAGGATAGGAATTGTAGATTATGCATTAGCATTGCATGCTTGTTTGCATGTGCATAATGTATTTCATGTGTCTTTATTAAAAACGTATGTGCCTGGTCCTAACCACATAATTGATTGGAATTTGATCTAGGTGGAACCGAAAGGAGATATTCTGGTACAACCATTGTGTATCCTTGATCATAAATTTACGTTACAGAGGAATAGGGTTTTTAGACAGGTAAAGGTCCAATGGACCCATTACAGTCCTGAAGAAGAAACATGGGAGCTCAAGGATGTGATGCAGGAGGCATACCGACAACTATTTTGAAGTTTTGATAAAATATTTGTAAATGTACATAGTGTTGATGATGCATTGCGGACGGCGCATAAATTAAGGGGGAGGGGAATGTAATACCCCAATTTGACCCCACGATGTAAATTTATAGATATTGATGCAAAAGGCTAAAAGCCAGAAACAAATGGTCAGGATGACCAAGACTATGTAAAGATGTAAACATTTGACATTAATAGAAAAATATCTAAATGGATGCATAGGAAGAAGGACGAAGAAGAGATGGGGGGATATGAATCTGCCAGTGGGGAAGTGATAGTGGGATTCAACTTATATCCTTAGCCTTAGCCATTTAAACCAAGTCATTAAACCATGTTTAAGTTCCATGCTTGATTAAGCTTCATTTAATTATCCTAAGATGAGATTAAGAGGGGAAAATTAGTTCCATGTGGAGGGGCCACATGGAAATATGAAATATGACTATAAAGGTGAGTTTTGAAGCTTGAGAGGAGTTCAGTTTTGAAGTGAGTTTTTCATTTCACCATCATCCTTGCTATCTCCTTGAACAACCATAGTTTGGTACCTGTGAAAAAGAACTCGAGATTCCAATGCTGAATTGGAATTGTCCATGCCATTAGCTTGGGGAGACTAGCAAGTTAGAGGAGCTTATCCTGTTGTATGTTCCCTGGAGTGCCAATTCAGAAACTTGTTATCCATTTTGTGCTGGAGTGCTAGAAGGAAACTGGAGGCTTCCCGAGGGAGTGTTAACTCATAGAAGGGATCTTGTTCTTATCATTGTGCAGGTTGATGGGGAAGGAGAATTGAGGATTGGGCCAGCTGTGGAGGGGGTTTCTACACTAGTGGGTTGCATGAGATATTGAGATGAG
>NWUY0300014052.1:0-15694 GCA_004151065.3 Larix sibirica
CCCATTAATTAATTAATTCACTGATTTTCACTAGTATCCATGGGGTTTTGATGTGTCATTGGCTTCTTCCTGGTGCTGAAAAAAATGGGAACATGACAATGGGATGGAAATGGTGAACTATACCCTAAATTTCATTATGATACCATTATTTCCTTTTGCAGGAACCATGATGTAAAGTTTGAAGACGTGGAAGGGAACTTGAAGGGGCAGATTGTATTTGGAAAGTTGCAAGAGGACTTCGTGTTGTTAGCTGGTCTACAAATTATTTTCCAATATCTTTGTCAACCTACATATTCCCATTTCACTGAATTGTATATGGCCCTTAGAGAGATGAAATAATTTCAGTACCCAATGGGTAAGGATTAGAAGGCCATTTCAAAAATTTTGGCTCTGACTACCTCACAACAAATAAGGAAAACAATGCCTTGAGGGGATCCCGGGGAATCATCTTCTTAGGCACTTCAACAACCACCTCAACAACAACCTCAGTAGACAGAATCGTAGGGGATGTAATATTTCAGTTAGCATCAAAGGAAATAGCTATAACAACCTCACAGCTCAGTTTTGGTAGTTCAGTTTTGAACAGAAAAAGAGCTAGTAAAGGACAAGAAATGGTTGTTACAACAAAACAGAGATTGGATGTTATAAATGGAGGGAGAAAAATTTGAAAATAGTTCGGCATTTATATGAACAGAGTGTAAGTCATCTTATTTTTGTTGGATCAAAGCTATCATCGATTGTAATCAATATTTTGATGTATGTGGGTTGGGTGGATTCTGACCTTTTGGTCTTATCAGTATATAATCCTTCTTATTTATGTATCATCGTACAGTAACTCCATATATTCCATGTTCCATGTAATTGATCCACGGATACATAATGAAAATTCCATGAGGAACCCTTTATTCCTACCATTTGGATCATATGATGTGGTGAATGATCTTATTTTCTACCTATATGTTATGAATTATTCATGATATGTTACATTTAGTAAAAGATGTTGTCCTTCTAAGATTCTTTTGTATCTGCAATTATATTTTATGTTGAATTGTTGAATTCTAAAATGCTTAGCATGTATTTTTATATTCTTGGGAATGAGATTTACTTTCACAGTACGCTCTATAATTCCACATCTCAACAAAGATATATGTTTGTTATTCCAAGAATAATGCTCACCTAGTCTAATCACATTCTGTGCTTCATAGGCTCATAATATGATGACTCAAACAATCTACAAAAAAGGTACAATATATTTTTGTTTCTTATACAATGAACTACAAATACAAGAAAATAAAAATTTACTGATGCCCTGGCATAGTTCCAAATCATCCTTGGAGTATCTCATAAATGAACAACTTTTCTGGTGTCGTTGTTAAGGATTGAACGAACGAAGTTATTTATCCCCTGGGAAAACAAAAATCATAAGCTTTGAATTCTTGAGGTGAACAAGATTCAGACAACTTGTTTTTATCACTCACCTAGCAACTCCACGATGGTATATCTGGAATCTGGAAAAGGCACACCATAGCAAACCCCACTCCAGGTTAATTTTGCACTTTGCAAGATCCCGAGAAACTAGTAACTTGGAAGAATAATTGAGTAAGGCATCTATCCCCATTATTAGGTAATCCTCCAAGAAACATTTATTCTTTTCTGCTTGATTCACAATTTCAAGAATATGAATTAATATTTGAGACTTCTAGACGTAAATCGCCCTTGAGAATCCTAGTACTCCTTTGGTAGATATACAAAATATTGTAGTCACCACTTCTGAAAGTGCCCAGTCTTCATCTCAAACCATTCTTGAGAAATCCATAACTCTTATCACCTCCTAGGATAAGGATATATTGCTTCAGCATCTAATGGCTGGAGCTAGAGGAAGAGTTAATTAACCACCACTACCACCTCCACCATGGATTCACCGTTGGGTTGCAGCAAAGCATGGACCCTTGATATTCCTCAAATCCTCCATGACCTGCCTGATAATTACCTCAATTTATTACCCAAATATGACGGTGGGAAGGGGACATATGCTGAAGATCCTATGACCGCCTTCCAATATTTCACTGATAATATTTTCATTGAACATGATGATGTATTCATGAGGCTCTTTACTCAATCCCTAGAAGGAGATGTTCGAAAATGGTTCAAAGCAATTCCTTCTACCTTGATTAGATATTGGGATGAAATATAATCCACTTCCATGGACAATGAGGAGAAAAGAGGGACCACTTGTACTACCTGACAAAATTTGATCCTCTCAAGAAAAGAAATTATGAACTAGTTGTAGATATCAATGCAAGATTCAATAAGCTGTTTAATCAAATCCCTATAGATAATAGGCCCACACAAGAAACTACAAAGGTCACTTATGCAGGGGAATTTTGATCATATTTTTCCATCATGAATAGAGACAAAAGGTCAACGACCCCACTCATCATGCAAGATGATGGCATTGATGTGGAAGGAAACTTGTTGGCTAGTGGTAAAATCAAACACCCAGGTATGATCAAGATAAAAAATATAAGGGAAAATTAAAAGAGGAGGTTGGTACTTCTCTAGGTGTCAAGGATTCCCAAGAGACTGAAATTGAGGATATGTCTTGCATTATGAAAAAGCCATTTTAAATAAAGTGACTAGAATTGAGCTAGAAGGAAGTAGTCCAAACAGACCTTCCTAGTCCCTTGGGCCAAGGAATCTAACTCAATTCAGAAGACCTTAGAACCCTTAGATTATGTATAGAGAAAGAATATATGAGGAGAAACCTCTTCAACTTCTTGTTAGAGAGAATAATGATAATAACAATAATCGTTTAGCTCTTCCCATGGAGGAATAATACTTAGATCCCGAAGAGGAGATGCATTTGCTACAAGATAAATTAAATACCATGCACCTCACTCAAGATGACTATGATAATTTTCTATTGTATAATGCAAATGAGTTGAACCAACGACTAGAAAGTGAGGTTGACTAGTTATAATCCCAGTACCACTTGTTTGTAGACACTCTTTAGGCTGAGATCCAAATAAAACATGACCTAAGGCTAAGACCACCTATGGCCAACCAATATGCTCATTCTTCGATAAGAAAAACACCCATAAAATAGCCTAAAGATTAAAAAAAAAATTGATACTTATAATTCTTCCAAATCCAATTACAAGTCAAAGGATAAACCCAATGGAATATTTCACCTATTGAATGCACATTAAGGCATAAATTCGCATTTATGGACCACATGGGTACAAATTAATTGTGTGGGTGGTTTTATGCTAGTGGTTTTGGATCCCACATGGTATTTGACCATGGTATTAATGTTTAATTGGTCAAATGGTCTAATTAATTATGCATATGATTTATGGTGGATGGTTGCGGACAATTTGAGATTGGGAAGCTCCATATAAGCATAAGTGTGAAACTTGGGAGGACATGCTTGAATTGATATTGATTTTGATTGCCTTTGTGAAATAGGAGAGCCTAGTGCTTCCTATAGTTGGGTGATGTCCCCCTTCTGCAACTAAGTAACCAAGGAATTGGTGAAGTGGATTTGAGAATCCTGCTCTTCTCATGGTGTTGTATTGATCACGTACTGATGTTGGGTTTGATTGTGCTACATGACCACAATTTCTACAGTTATTCTACATCTCTCAAGTGGTCATATCAACTGATTCTTGTGATATTGAGCTTCCATACTCATTCTACCTCCATATTCTTGAGTTCATGGGCCAGTGTCACGCAATTTCTCTTTTTTATTTCATGGAGGCCGTGTATTTGGGGATTCCACAATGGATCGGTGTTTTTGCATGGGATTGAGCCTATTGAGCATTAGTATTTATTCTCCTCTCTGTATTTTATATGAATTAATCATTGATACTCTTAGAATCCATTCTGATTTACATGATCCATACTGTTGATACTATCAATAAAAAGCTCCAGTTGTTCCTACATTGTGTCTCTCTTTTGCCTATTGTCTCCAAAGTGCATATATTTTGACATAGCTATGGAATTAACCCAATTGACTGACCAATTCGGATCTATTTGTCAATGTAAAGTTATATATGGTTAGCCAACACGTTTTTGGTCCTGACCATACCCTCCTTGGAGAATTAAGTAAAGTTCATACTCCATTTGGAAGCCCTTGGAAACTACCTTCCCCACAAAGCCAAAATTACCAATTCTTCAATCTTGCTTCCATTCATTCCTATGATTTTTAGTGGAAACCCATTGAACACAAGGAGTAGAGGATGTTCCACGTAATTCCTGGTATCGAAACCTTGTCCATTGGTCTAACCAATGGAGACTTCCTAGGCATGATGCACTCCTGAATGTGCCAATGGTCAATGTGCTAGGAAATATACCGCTCACTAATGCCACACATATAAAAGTACTGTACATTTCATATATGAATATTTTTTCATACCAACTACGTCCATGTACTGCAAAAATTATGTCCTACTTTCATTAGACCATACCCTTCATTGTCGGATTTCCTACCCTTGCTCTTTCACTAGTCAATTTTGACGAGCTCTGAGTGTTTTACCCATATCGTCTTCTTCAGAGATCCAAATGGAATTCCAAAAGATGATGTAGAAACCTGAGACCCTATAGAATCCATCCCAAGTGGTTTATCAGAAAATAGATTCTTCTAAGTATTGTTTTCGGTCGTTTGGAAATCGTGACCCTGTGTTGTCCCGCTTCCCCAAACTCCGTCCAAATCCTCCCGAATCACTACCAAACTCTCTGAAGTCTACAAAAATATGCATAATTTTGCATAAACTTGAAACACCTGCAAAACAGAGGCCAGTAACCATCCCAAGAGTGCCCCAATCTTCCTTCACCCTTGAACCTAACCCTCTTTGGCCTAGTTTTGAGTCTTTGGAGCTAGTGTGCCAAACTTATGGTTAAGGTACACTACAACTTATACATGATAAATTGAAGAATTTATTATCCATGAATTTATTCATATACCAAACATAACTCCTCTATACGACCATGTACTATAACAAGAGATCCCTTGAATCTACATACTTAAAGAAGGTCGTAACTCACCCTACAAATTAAGGCTTCATGGAAACTTTCTAATATAGTAATGCCTAGGGTATATTGATTATTGTTTGGATATCCTTCCCCCGTATTATTCCCTAAGTAAAAAAATCTCCTTCAATTTAGTCCAAATACTTCTATAGGAGATTGGTTCTATTATGAAGACCATACTAAGATAAGAATATAAGGGTTAGAGTTACCTCCTTATCAACTTCCTACTTTCTTGGCCCCTAGTTTGTTTGCATTAGAATATATAAGATAGAGATTTGACTCTGACTTCATACACTTTTTCAAGAAAAAAAGTGTTATTACTTTCAAGATCCCAAAAGAAGTAGGTCCTTTCATAGTCAAGAGTAGGTGATGGCTCCCACCTTTGGTTGTAAAATCCATCCTTTTTCTTGTTAAAATGAAGCATTCTAAAACCCAACTATGGAAATAATCCACATAGATTAAGACAAGGAAGGAACTTAGTTGGATTATATGTATACTTAGGAATAATTGCTTTTTTGATTAATTCTTTCCTTTTCAATGACTAACGTGTCACAAGAAGATGCGGGAAGATGATGAATGAGAACTACTAGTTTTGTTAAAAAACACTTCCAATTTTCTGAGAACAACTGCGCTTACCAAGAAGACATCAAAAGTAGATTCAATACTACTCGCAGATCAGCAATAATAGGTCTAGACAAATCTACAGAACACTTGGAGACCACTGAACATATCTAAGACAACGCCATATCACTCTTTCTGATCTCGAGTGATCACACCAACACACTTAGCATCAATTGCATGAAGATATTTAGATAGACTAGATGTTAGTGACTAGAATAGAAGATACAATTTTTATATTTAAACTAGAAGGGAGCAACAAGCGAGGTTAGTGGCCATTTTGTGTGAACTTAGTTTCTATTACAGTTTGAAAGAAGACACTAAGTTTGTGATGTTGATACATTTATTTTCAAGTAAATGAAGACTCTTATTTCCCCAGGTTATTGAGTAATCTTATTGTTCCTGAATCACCTTGGATTAGGGCCATCCATAGGTGATTACAAGGACTTGTGTGTTAAATTAGATTTACTGTTTTCATATGAATGTTTATAGAATTGAGTAGATATCGTAGATTTACTGCAATTTGTAGAAGATTTTTATTGTTTCAATAGATTATTCTTGATGAATTGTTTCTGCATGTTTAATTCAGTATAAATGTTTTCTTACTGTTTCTGCAATTTAAAATTGAATGTCTATTTTTATCACATGATATATTGTCATATGAGCTCGGTAAAGCATTAAAGTTCTCAGTTTGTTTCATTACTTACTCAGAATTTGATGTAATCAGAATACTTGTACTCAGTGTTTGAATGGTAGAGTAAATTAGGGATTTCCTCAAAAGGTTTGCCTAAGACTAGGTGAGGAGATTTCTTAAACTTTTCTATGAGACCACTGATAAAGGGATAGATTCCTAGTCAAATGAGGGAATCCATGTCCCTTGCAACCCTTAGATCACAGATTAAACTTTTATTTTCTTTTTACCAATAGTCCTTTTAATTATTTTAAATTTAAATACTACTAGGCATGATTAGAGTTTCTTTGTAGGTTGCACATATTGTGCAGGACCCTCAAAATTTTGTATGAACCCATGGGCTGGTGATTAAAGGAAAGGTTTAGATACAACACTCTTGCTAGCATCTTTTCCCAACATGATATTGTATTTTTGATGTTTTATTAAGCCCGTCGCTACGAATGCCCAATACATGGTTGAAGAGGTGCTTGCAAGTTTGAATTTTCCATTGAGTTTTAGTTGGAAATATGGCCCACATGGTGTCTTGTCAGAGAAAAGAAGAAAATTAATTTTTTCTAAATATATGCATTCACCTCATGAGAAATTAGATAAAATTTCCAATCTTGAAAGCTAGGAAGAAGTGTAGAAAATATTGCAACCAAGCACCCAATTAGGATCAAATGTGGTACCCACACCTCATAAGAAGGATGTAGGAGCTAAAATATCAATGGTGAATATGTATTTTGATGTTGAAATGGAAGAAGCAAAGGATGGAGAGCTAGAATATAAGAGGCACAAGGTTGAACAATAATCAACTAAAGTTTCTCATGAAGGCACAATACAAAATCCCATGTTGACCAAGCCAACCATTTTGTTTAAAAGTTTCCCATTTTCTAAATAGCCATAGGGACAAGGGACATTATCTCAACAAAAATATTCAGCATCAACACAAGATCCTCCTCTCAAGGCAGGAATATTTGGTCTATATTCCCAAATAAAATTTGACAATATTGAATTGAAGAAGGACTTGCTCCCTAAGAAATAAATAGCTACAAGGGAGAAATCATGGTTACTATAAGCTATTGATTTGAAGAAAGGTACTGTGAAAATGGTAATATTGGAACCCATTGTGGCAAGAGGGAAAAATAACCCTTCTAATTATATAACAACTCAGATTACCTGCAATGTTGATGCTTTTATCCCCACAAAAAAAATGAAGTTGCATAGATAGATTGGATAGGTTTGTTTCCGTGATGTTCTTAAGTCAACAATGAATGCAAATAAGTTGCAGAGCACAATTAATAGGGTAGACCGATTGCTAAAGCAAGAGGAAATAGAAAGCAAAGAAAAACAATTGAGGATTAATGAACCAAATCAAAGGGTAGTGGAGCTAGGGATGGATCCATCAAAGCTTGTCCATGTTCAAAATTTGTTAAAACACAAAGATAATGAAATTCAAATATTGAAGAAAAAGTTGAAAGTACCAGTTAGAGAAGATGTACAACTGATAGAACTGTTGGAAGTCCATGAGGAGAAGGATAGAATTGTAGCTGTAGCTCAAGAACACAAGGATAAAATATAGAGTTTAGAAAAAATATCAATGAGTTGAAGCAATAGAATCATAATCTAATTTCTACTAAAAGTGCAAGTTTACAAGCAACAACTTCAACTTACCCTACAAATCAACTAGGAAGAATTATGGATGACATGATATTCAAGGATGCACATATCAACAAAATTAAAGAACACTTGAGGAAATAGAAGATGGAGTTCACATGCTTAATGAAGCAGCTGTAGAAAGAGATGTAGTCATCACAAAGTTCCAACAAAATAAGACTAAATTGAAAAAAGTTGTAGAACATCTAGAAAAGAAACATCAAGGAAAATTATGTTTAAAGGGAACCAAACATTTGGTTTGGGACCAAATAGATATTGTGATAGCCAAACATTGGAACAATTTTGTCACTTCTCAAGATGAGTGGGATTTGGTCATAACAACCTGACAAGAAGCTAGAAGGATAGTGACTGAGATAGAAAAGAAGCTTGAAGTTTCCCAAGCAATCAATTATATCCTCAATTATAAATTAAATGAATATCTTGAAGCCTTAGTGGTTAGATATAGGACAAATACCTTCATGGATGCTTCTAAGATAATGACTAAAAAGAGATTGGCTTAGAATGTACAAGAACGGGCATCTGAGCTGTCAAGGGATGTCAATTACTTAAAATCTATTTTTTATGACATTATCAGTTAACATCTACCATCTCCATGGGATGGAATTGGTGACCTATACCCTAACGTTCATTATGATACAATTATTTCCTTTTGTAGGAACCATGATGTAAAGTTTGAAAACGTGGAAGGGAACTTGAAGGGGGATATTATATTTGGAAAGTTGTAGGAGGACTTCGTGTTGTTAGCTGGTCTACAAACTATTTTCCAATCTCTCTGTCAACCTACATATTCCCATTTCACTGAATTGGATATGGACCTTAGGGAGATGAAATAATTTCAGTACCCAATGGGTAAGGATTTGAAGGCCATTTCCAAATTTGTGTCTCTGACTACCTCACATCAAATAAGGACAACAATGCCTTTAGGGGATCCTGGGGAATCATATTCTCAGCCACTTCAACAACAACCTCAGTAGATAGACCCATAGGGGATGTAATATTTCAGTTAGCATCAAAGGAAATAACCATAACAACCTCTCAACTCAGTTTTGACAGTTTTATTTTGAACAGAAAAAGAGCCAGTAAAGGACAAGAAATGGTTGTTACAACAACAAAAAGATTGGATTCTATAAAGGGAGGGAGAAACATCTGAAAAAAGGTCAAAATTTATATTAAGAGATTGTAACTCATCTTATTTTTTTTGGATCAGAGCTATCAGAGATTTTAATCAAGATTGTGACGTATGTGAGTTGGGTGGATTCTGACCTTTAGGTCTTATCAGTATATAATCCTTCTTATGTTCAGTATCATCGTACTGTAACTTCATATATTCCATATTCCATGTAATTGCTCCACTGATACATAATGAAAATCCCATGAGGCACCCTTTATTCCTACCATTTGGATCATATGATGTGGTGAATGATCTTATTTTCGGCCTATATGTTATGAATTATTCATGATATGTTACATTAAGTAAAAGATGTTGTCCTTCTAAGATTCTTTTTTATCTGCAATTATATTTTGTGTTGAATTGTTGAATTATTTAATTCTTAGCATGTATTCTTATATTCTTGGGAATGATATTTACTTTCATAGTACACTCTAGCATTCCACATCTCATCAAAGATATATGTTTTTTATTCCAAGAATAATGCCCACCTATTCTAATCACATTATGCGATTCATAGGCTCATAATATGATGACTCGAACAATATACAAAGAAAGTACAATATATTTTTGTTTCTTAAACAATGAACTACAAATACAAGCAAATACAAATTTACTGATTCCTTGGCATAGTTCCAAGGAAGCCTTGGAGCATCTTAGAGACTAACAAATTTTTTGGTTTCACTGTCAAGGATCAAAGGAACAGAGTTATTTATCCCTGGGGACAACAACAATCATAAGATTTGAATTATTGAGGTGAAGAATATTCATACAACTTGTTGTTATCACTCACCTAGGAACTCCACGAAGGCAGATATGGCATCTAGAAAAGGCACACCAGAGAAAACCCCACTCTAGGTGAATTTTGCACCCTGTAAGATCCTAAGAAACTAGTCACTAGGAGGAATAATTGAGAAAGGTAGCTATCCCCATTATTAGGTAATCCTCCAAGAAACCTTTCTTCTTTTATGCTTGATTCACAATTTCAAGAATTTGAATTAATATTTAAGACTTCTAGACGTAAATGTCCCTTGAATTAATAATAATAACAATAATATTTCATCTCTTCCCATGGAGGAAGAATACTTAGATCCTGAAGATAGATGCGTTGGATACTAGATAAATTAAATACCATGCACTTCAATCAAGATGACTATGAGAATTCTCTATTGTATAATGCAGATGAGTTGATCCAAGGAATAGAAAGCGAGGTTGACTAGTCATCATCCCAATAGCACTTGTTTTTAGGCACTCTTTAGGCCGAGCTCCAAATAAAATATGACCTGAGGCTAAGACCACCTCTGGACAATCGATATGCTAATTATCCTATAAGAAAAACACCCATAAAATAAACTAAAGATAAAAATCCTGATACTTCTAATTCTTTCCAATCCAATTACGAGTCAAAGGATAAACCCAAAGAAATCGTGAATTCTCCTGTTCCCAAGAAAAATGATAAGCCTTTATCGCAAAAACCAGAGAGTGACAACATAGAACAAGATAGAAATACTGCATCTTTCAATCTTGAGCATGAATCAGGAAATATTAAGATTCATGTTTCTTTGACTAAGTTAGCCTGGAATCATACCTATTACAGGAAAACTGAGAAGTGTTTAGTGGAATTGAGTCACTAGATTAACCAAATACCCCAAACCTTTATGATGAATATCCCACTATCCAATGTGGGACCCTTGTGAATGAGAAAGATGAACCCACAACTCATTTCTACATGACTCTCAACATACCCAACAAGTTGTTGCATAACTGCATGGAGCATCTAGATCTAGAAATAACTAGAGCATACCATGATTTGTACAGTTTTGACTCCAGAAGGTTAAGTGTTTGGGAATGATAAAATATCTAGTGGTCACACTAGCATAACTCCCAACAAATAGTATTATGATGGATGTAGTGGTGGTAGATGTATTTTCTAAATATGGTATGTTGCTATAAATGAGTTGGGCCAACAAATTGGGAGGTACAATGCAGATGGACATGAAGTATGCCACCATACCTATGTTTGTAGGGGGAACTAGAAGGTTTTACAAAGAGGACAAGTTCACATATGTTATAATTCATCAAAACAACCCGAAGAAATACCTCGTTACAAAACCGATGAGGACATGGGTTGATGCATTCTATCACTGGATAAATTATTTGATGATGATTACTTTGAATATGATCAACCTCAGATACTTGAAAGAAGCAATGACCAAGTTTGGAAATTGTACTTGATGGAGCCTCATCTGAATATGAATCAGGGGTTGGTATCCTATTGATTCCCTTTTTTGGATCCTTCAATTTTGGAAAGGACTATAAAAGGTAGACATGGGAAGGATTGCAGAAGGAACACAGAATGAAGCACAGGGTAAAGGAGCGATAGTCACGGAAAGCTTCTAATGGCTGCAACAGTTTTGGAACTGCCCCTACAAGTATAAAAAGAAGTGGAAGGAAATCATAAGAGAAGGATCAAGATTAGTGAAGAAAGCATAGTGGAAGAAGATGGAGAGAGAATAAAAAGATGTAGTAGAAGATAATGTATTCGTATTTTTGGGTAGTTGGGTTTTGATTCTCCATTTTGTATGATGTAGTGATGACTAATTCTGCGGTAGTTGTAAGGCCATCGAGCCACAATGTAATGAAAATGATATATTATAATAATGAAGGATTTTTGGGCCCCTCGAATTACTGTGTATGGATAACATGTAGTCTGGTTACTATCTAATGGATCCAATGTGTGTTTTCTCTTTATCTATGCATCATGATTATTATGTTGATGAAGGATGAATGTTGTTGTGATATTAATATTAATAAATCTCACAATCGTATCCCTAAAGTTAACTCTCCTCATCATATACAGGTCTTGGATGTCCTTCGGGTGAGACCTTTTCCTTTGGGATATTGAAAATGCCAGCACACTAGACTATAACTGTGCCCATTGTTGGACCATGCACAAGAACTCGGTCTCAATTTTGCACCAACAAATGGTTCCGTTGCTGGGACCTTGTTTTTAATGGGACGATGTTAACTGTATGTATACATATGTGATGACGAACCAAATTCAACTATGGTGGGATAAGAATATTGATGATTTCGCAACACAGGAGAACAAATTATGAGGGTGGGAAGTATCCAAATTTAGACAAAATATTTTCTATGGAGGACCGCCACTAAATAAGTATGAAATTCTATGGATTGAATTTCTAGTAACCCTGACATAATGGTTACGAAGACTTACGGAAGCACCGAATATCGCAACCGATAGATAATGAATGTCCAATGGACCCAAAGGATATGATTGAATTGAATCACTTGGATTCACCCATAACCAGAGCTACTAATTTCTAGGTAGAAATCACCGTCACTAGTTATATTATGGAATTTGTATCCGAAAACAACCAATCAACGTCTAATACTGAGGGTGAGCTCAAGAGAGGATCTAGGAGAAGAATACTGAATGAAATTCTATTATGGATTAAGACTTGGATGGTTGAATTTAGGTTCTTACCATTTAAATGGATTAGAATGGAGGAGTAGAACCCTATGGCCCTGGGGGAAAGGTCGAGGTGATGATACTACGTTGTGGAAGGTAGGAACTATTGTCAATGGAGTGGGAATACAGTAATGATTCCAAGGTTGAGAAAGTAGAAGGAGAGCGGAAATACATGAACAATGGTGAAAAACATAGGTGAGAAAAGCATGGAAAAGAAGTGTGCAACTAGAGAAAGAGATGTAGAATGGGGTAAAGAATGAAGAGAGTCGAAATGAGATATGCCATATGAAGTGGAGAGAGGAATTGACTAGATTAAGTTTAATAGAAAGAGGGATAGAAGTGTTGGAACAAAAAATAAGAGTAATTTGGGGAGAAGTCCCAAGTGAGAAGAGGAACTGTAGAACTCAATCACCAAGTAGCATACTACCAGATCAACCACCAGAACCATCTCTGGATGCAACTATAGAACATTCAGAACTACCAGGACCAATGGAAAATGGAAGTACCCCAAAAAGTGAACTCCCCATTGTCATGGAAGTGGATTCCAGAAGCAATGGAAGTAGCACTCCTTTGATCGATCCTTGGGCACACTCGCAAAATTTGGTAACAAACTCGTAGAAATTTGTTTTACAATAACCTTGGTACATTCAGATGAGTAGTAGTACAAATAGTTCACATAGCAGTTCAATAGCAGGAGGTAGTAGTAGTAGTTCTCAATAGACTAGTAACAATATTGTAATGCATCTAGGACCTTAAGGATTTGTATTAGTAGGATCTCAAGCTATCAAAATTGCGCGGGTACAAGCAATACCAACCCTAAAATGTATAGAATTTTTAGGAAGAGGAGAAGATGATGCGACACAACATTGGCTCCTTTGTGAATCCATATGGAATGCCAAGGGGACATTGACTGCATCCAAATTGGTGGAATTCCAAAAAACATTATAAGGAATAGATTTACAATGGAACATGAAATGGATTGAGAAGTGAGACCTAGTTGCAGTAGCACCTACTCTGGAAGAAACACATAAATTATTCTTGGACGAGTTTTCACAACCTAAATCAGAACAACAAGGTCTGCATAACTAAGAGAAATCCAACAAATGTAGGTAGAATTTTCCTGAGCATATGCGCAATGATTCATAGATGTACTAACTAAGACGTCATTCATGTTGCATGAAGCTCACCATAAAGAATGTTTTATATAGGGATTATTACCTTTGACCAAAATTCCTCTATCACAACAAATAATAGATTCACTTAGAAGTGCATTAGAATAGGCTATTAATATTGAGGTGATGGCTAACTATTCAAATGCCAATGCAGTAGGAGCTTTCTCATATTCGGGGGAATTGGCGCAAGTAAATAATAAACTGACAGAATTAATAGAAAGACTCCAAGATATGAATATACCAAAGGTCGGTCGACCGCAGGTCTGGTGCACTGTATGTATGATAGAAGGACATCATTCCTCAGAATTTCCTAGGATAAGGCGAGGAAAGATTCCACTAGGAGGACCATTTAATGGAGGGTCGAGTGTGATGATTATGTAGGTTTCCATGGTGAACCCATTTCATTTCATAAGACGACCAACATATCCAAAATTGCCAAGTGCTTATCCAAACGATTATTGCAGGATACGCAAATCATTTGGCCATTTTCCACAACTCTGCCCAATCCTTAAAAAGTACTCTTTGGTCCCAAATGTTGTATATTGTGAATTCTACGGATCTATTAGACATAACACTAAGAAATGTAGAGCCCTAGACGAATTGACAGAAAGATTAGGTCGCTCCATAGACTGTGAGGTAGATCAACCCCTAGGAGGAGGGGGAGGATGCGAGAGAGGTTTTGGAGTTGGATGAAGAGGAGGTCGCACATTCCCAATCTTCTATTACAATTGCAATGAGACTGCCACCTCACCTAAGACCATCCACCACCTAAGAGACCATGGTGCACATATTCTTGCACAAACCTCATATTGTTGAAGAGTACCCAGAGTTGATTATGAAAAATAAATATCATGCAAGACATCCTAATCACTTATTCAACTATGAACCATGGGAAGATCATAGTGCAACAGGATTTTTTGTTACCAGGGCAAGAGTAAGAACTAGTACAGACCAACGAAGACTAAATTTACTCGTGATGAGAACGAAGGATCCAAGAAAAACTAAGCACATTTCAGTCCAATAGCAATATATTTACTGTGAAGCTGCTAATATGTTCGGGCACATACCGACCCCACCATCCATAGATGAGGTGGGACCATATCACTAGTACATACAGGATAATATGATGAAACCCATGGGAAGGAATCAGGTACTGACTAGTTTCTTTATTGTTCAACCTACTAAACGATATTTTGGAAAATGAGAATGCCACTCAAAAGTTATGTAGAACACTTTATATTCTACACGAAGTTGCAAAAATTGATGGTGAAATATGTGCTCCTCTGCCTGACATAAATCTTCAGCTAGTGCGATAAAGACGAAGGAAAAGGATTGAACGAGTTCTATTGGATGCACAAGTGCATGTTTACAATATTAAGAATGTAATGTTGGAATTTTCTTTGCTATAAATATCCTTCCAAATAAGTTGTGGGAAGCAATGGGCTCTCTACCTCTTGTTTATTCTCCTATTCAATTGAGGATGGGAATCAGTACCCATTTTATCGATTGGCCAAATATAGAATGTTGAGGTCGATTTGGGAGGAGATCATCAGTGGGACATATCCTTATTCAACATTGCTCGACATTGAATGGGATTATGCAAACTATGGAATAATCGAATTGAAAAATAGGACAATGAACTTTGAAACCAATGGTATGAAGGTAACACAACCTATAGACCCACACCAAGGACCATGATACGTGGATCCAACCAGGGATAATATGGAACGAGATGTTCTAGACAATATATACTCCTTGACAACAGGAAAAATGGAAGATTATGTTAATTCGATATCAAAAGGATTGGATAGTTTTGATGCCTGGAAAATCCTAGCATCTGTTGATGTATATGTAACTTCGGAATG